>UELW01000578.1:600000-795501 GCA_900490495.1 Danionella dracula
GTGCATTTTTAATAATAAAAAAATGCCGTTTGTGTTCTGTTTTGTGTTTTATTTTTCCTATTGCTGTGTGCTAACTAAAAAAATATATATACTACAATCAGAAGTTGGTTGGGAATGGGTTAGGGTCCTTGTTATGTGAATAAAAAAAGAAAGATCACGAAATACTTTATTCCATACCAACAAATAAGAAAAAACTAAGGTGTATTACTAGCATGACTAAATCTACTGTTTAATTCACTGAAAAGAAGTTGATGTAACAATCAGATATAGCTGTGACTTCTATTTGGACATTTTTTTATATAAAAATGATTATTTATCATTTACTTTTGTTAATTTATGGAGTTGGTTCAAAGCAGTGAATGCATAGTCTAAAATTAAAATAAATTGAATAAGTTGTTTTTTTAGGTCACATTTACAATGAAGGGAAGCATTCAAACTGTTTCTGCTGATTTACTAACTTTCTGCTATTAATATTAGATAATTAACTATTTGCTTCATCAGAATTACATCCGAATTACTTGACACAGCTAATGAGTGCAATATATTCACAATTTTTCCTCTTTAAACACAACCTTCCAAACTTACAATTGTGTGTGAATTTAAGATAAAAGATAGTAATACAAAGCAGTCTTACTTTTGTTTTTTAAAACATGAGCTCTGTTATTTTTTTGTTATTCTCTGGGATTTTTTATACTCTAAAACCCCTATAACTACTCACACCCATGTTGTTTGTCTGCTTCTGTATTTGTCCTCAGAAAACTTTACTCATATTTTTTTTCTATTGTTACCTTACGATGGATTCAATTGATTGCATGGTTTCAAAGATCCAGGAAGATACTCAAAACATTATTCCAATGGCACACAGTGTCCCTGATGGGGATTTTCAGCTGGGTGTGTTATGTGTTATGTAAGGGTGATGCTGTGAAAGAGACATGATTTCTACATTGAGTGTTTCACTCTGACCTTGAACATGCAAGCGCAGCACACACACTCACTCTCACACACACTGACCTTGAGGATGCAGATGCAGCCAACGCAAGAAGATCTAGTCAGCACACAAGGCGACTGAGAGCATGAGGCTCAGATTCTTAGCTGCGACACACAGAACAGAAACCGGCAATCTCTCTCTTTCTTTCTTTCGCTCTCTCTCTCTCTCTCTCTCTCTCTCTCTCTCTCTCTCTCTCTCTCTCTCTCTCTCTTTCTCTCTCTCTCTCTCTCTCTGATTCATATAACAAGAGCACTTACACGGACAAACTGTCACGCCCCTTCAAAAACCTAAACAACAACATCTCCACTACCCTCTATAGCAAAGTAAAAACTAATTTCAGAAATGTCTGCACAGGGGCCAAGCTGTGTCTCATTGACTTTTTGTGTGTTTGATTTTGTGTTTGTTTTCACACCTGTGTTTTTGGCTATTTGGTCCAACTGAACACTGTGTTTTTCATACAGGGTTTTCGGTCCATTTAACAATGTTTGGCATGCTATCATTTGACTATCATCTGTGTGAAATTTCACAATATGTTAATTTTGAAATAAGCGAAAGTTATTAGCAGCCAGGTTTGTTTAACTCTCCATAGTTCTACGATATAAGCAACCTACTCTCATTTCCCATTTGACATTTGAAAGCAAAAGTTATATGGGGAGTATGGACTTCTGTCCCTTCACTAGGTACTAGTCAGATTGATGGAATTTATGTCCTAAACTGCATTTGTAGTTCATTCATTTCGGTCAGATTTAACTTGCAAGAAAAGCAAAAGGGCCTTATAAAAGTAAAAATGGCAGAACAAAAGCAAATGAGACGTTGTTTAAACATGTCGAGAATAAAACCTCAGTGCAGCTGGACTCTCACTTGATTAGACTCAGCAACAATCATATAAAACTTTACCTTGTGAATGTGTATATAAGAACGGAGTGATTGGAAATCCTAGTGGAGCCAGGAATATAGCTGTAAAGTGTACATTTTATTTGAGTTTTTTTCTTTTACTTCTTTTTTTACTTTATTTTTCACTTTTCACTTCTGTGTCAGTCTTCTGGAGACAGTTTTTTATTTGAAACCTCATTTCTGTAGTCAGCTTTAAGTAGAGTAGTAAGATGACAAATTACATATCGAGAGTTGCAAATAACCCAGTCTAGGAATTAATAGGAAGCTTACTGAGACATAATTTTCAAGCAGAAAAAAAATATTTTGGTGTTTTCTTAAAGGAGACCTTTACTTTAGTTTGATTCTTTAGAGTAAATGTGTCAATCATGTAAAAATGTATATTTCTGAATGGCTTTGCAAAAAAAATACAAGTTTTATCTCAAAAACATGTTGTTTTGGGCCCTGTGCCAAAGTTGATCTGTTGACCTAGCTGTACTATAGCCTCATTTTTGGTTTCAATACGCAATGGTTGAAGATTTGTGCTGTTAAAAAAATCAGTGATTAACCTCTCTCTCTCTCTCTTTCTCTGTCATTTTATTCCACAGGCTATTAACATGAGGAAGCCTCTGGTTAGCTTGAAGTCCATCTGAACTCAAAAGATAACATTCCCAAATCCAAGCATGCACTAACCTAAAGCTCCCGTTTGTATCAAAAGCAGCCATGGCCTCTGATGTCCAGCATCCCTTAAGAAACTTCGCATGTTTGCCTACCCGCCAACCAATGAGGAAGCTTCGGCTGGGGAGAGTCATCATTTTCCTCTTTGGCCTCGTAGCAGTAACATTTATTGCCTTCACATGGAAAAACTCTGACCAATGGGATGAATCACAAACTAAAATTCCTCATAGGACACTTTTGGGTTTTCATGACAATGTCTCGGATGTTCCCATAGCCATGCAATCTTCTTCCATGCAATCAAATGAAAGTCAAGGAGACTATCCGACAGACTTGTTCAGCCTTGAAGATCGCCGTCGTGGAGCTGTTATGTTACATATGTTTGGGATGATCTACATGTTTATTGCTCTTGCTATAGTGTGTGATGAATTCTTTGTCCCCGCGCTTACGGTAATAACAGAAAAATTTGCCATTTCGGATGATGTTGCAGGTGCCACCTTCATGGCGGCTGGAGGCTCAGCTCCTGAACTTTTCACCTCTGTTATAGGAGTTTTTATTTCACATAGTAACGTTGGGATTGGGACAATCGTGGGCTCAGCAGTGTTCAATATTTTATTTGTCATTGGAATGTGTGCGGTGTTCTCAAAGGAAATCCTCAACTTGACTTGGTGGCCTCTGTTCAGAGACGTTTCATTCTACATCATCGATCTGATCATGTTGATTGTGTTCTTCTTGGATAACTACATCACGTATTGGGAGAGCATTAGTTTGCTGCTAGCATACGGTGCTTACGTGATCTTCATGAAGTTCAATGGAACGATGGAGACGCTGGTTAAAGGCATCACGAACAGGAACCAGGTGGTGGAAGTGGAAGTGCAACCCAAGGTGAGTTTAGATCTAATAATTGTTTTTAAAAAAGTGATTGTGTGACAAAACTGGAAGAACAATCTGAGGTTAAATTCTGATTCTAACATCTGATTGTCAACTGATTTTGTTTTAATCAAGGTTCAGATTCAGTCAATACCAAACCAAGTTCTTTTAACAGAAACCTCTACAAAAGCATTTATTACAGCTCTTAATCCCCAAAAATAACATGTTCATGGCCTGTGCTGGTGTCTGTCTCTGTTTTACATTAGGTGAAATGCCAGGGTACATTCTGAACAAATCTCATTAGTATATACTCTTAGTTGGGAAAATGAGTCATAATAGCCTGACAAAGAAAAGTACTATGGGAGTGCAAACTTCTAGTATGAATTTAGAAAGATCTTCTAGAGTATTCATGCTTACTTAATGCATAACTTACAGAGATCTATTAATGACGCAGCAAATATTGAGATGCATTTGAATACTCCAAAGACATGAATACACAGCTGCAGCATTTATTAAAGAAAGCCAATTATACATATATTAGAGCATGCAGATCCCTATCAAGGGCCTCCCCAGCACATCCCTTAAGAGAGATACGGAATTAGGAAAAGAGAACATCTTCTGCTTTGCTCCATATGATAAAGGTTCTTTGTGGACTGGATTAAAAGCCCTTTTCCATCTCTCCCATCTACTTGCTTTACCATTCCGGCATCACATATAATCAAAACACGTTTAACCAGTCTTTATATGATAGACATTAATATCTTTATTAATGATACATTTTTCCCATTACACTATGGTTACCTACTAGGGACTTACCATTTACCATTCACTAATTATTATCAAATTCCAGAGTAATGTAGGAATTCAAATTTAAGAAATATGATTTTCTAACATAACTCTTTTATATCGCAATCACTTTTTAGCAATATTGTATCAGTTGTGTTTCCTCAGGAATTGTTTGTAATGATTGATGGGGAACAAACCTATGCCCCCCTCTGAGACTAATGCTCCTTAAGGTCTGGGAACATCTTGATAAGTACCTTCTTGTGGTATGTAAGGCTGACCTTTTGTTGACTTCATGAATATCTGTGGCTCCTCCTTGGATGTGCATCCTAATAGTGTTAAAACCCAATGTAAGATTTTGCCTAGTTAGATTTTTGAAAGACTGCAGCATTCAACATTAAAGCTTGTGACACCCCAAATAACTCCTGGTCTCAAATGTGAGTTTCCTACAATTACTAATGTATTAGTCTTGCGTAGCCAATCAAAGCATGACTTCAGGATTCTTGACGTGTTTCCAAATTACTATACCAAACTCATTAGACATCTAGCTAACGTTCGCCTGGGATTCTGGGATATTATTCGTAAATAATTACATGTATAAACCTCTGAAAATCGTGTAAATTGACAATTACATAAAATTACCATGGCATTGGTCAGTATTTCTACTAATGATTCTATAATAATAATTTTTAAGCTGAGCCAGCTGGTTACTTGGTAGTTACCATTAACTATTCAGTTTCTAAAGCCTCGCGTAGCCAGACCTTCAGGGAAGATATGAGGGTTTTTTTTTGGTCGCCCATTTGGCTATTTAGCTATTCTTTAAAAGCACACATTTTCAATAAACCTGATGGATATTTGATCTTCTCGATCGTATACCTTCACATTGTTACTGGTGAATGAAAATAAACATGACACTCGCTACTCCTGGAGATCCAGATATGTTTAACCAATCAAACCACGCCTTCAGGATTCTTGAAGTGTTTTCAACTTGCTGTACCAAAGTCATCAGACATTTAGCTATTGTTCCGCTGGTTTAACGTCTGAGGTGGAGACAAATAATATACAAATAATTTTAATAGTCTGGAATCTTCAAGCTTGTCATAACTTTTTCAACTACCATTTCGGTGTTCTGTTTTTTTTTCAGGATGCAAATAGTTTTAAGAGTCAACTGAAATGGTGGTTAATTATCATTAATCATCATTAATGATGTGTAAAGTGAGCAGATGAAGACAGGGATTGAAAGGTTATTTTACTAAACTGGGGGATTTATGAAGGCCAGGTCATGACAGATTGCCTCCAACCCAAAAACCTTGTTCAATCAGTTAATGAACACAGTTCTGTTTACTATCATTTTTGGAAGTGGATGAAATTTTTAGCATAAAACACAAATCTCTCCTCTGTAGCTTAAACAGAGGAGGATCAGAGCTGCTCAAAATGGTTTATTATTTTGTGCTAGACATATTAAGTAAAAGTCTCAGCCAAGCACAAGCATGTAAATAACTGATCAAAGTCCAGGTGGATTAAAACTAAGTGAAATGACAGAATTTCTATTATTGAGTGAACCATCTTTGAGTTTGCTGGCTTGATTTTCCTGGAGGCATAAGCTCTTGATTTGTGATGCAGCTGAAATAATCCGCCAGGCTTTATGTCCAATAATCCATTTGTGCGGCTGGCTTCCACTAACAATAAATGTGATCTAATACCGCAGTTTAACCTTGAGACTAATCCCTAACCTTCCAGCTTTCACTGCATCATCACGCACAGAAGAGAATCTCAATATTTCCAAAATCCAAAAGATGCATTCCAAATGAATGAGAAAAAAAATTATGAAAAAACACTTCATTTGTATAATCAGTAGTTCCAACTTGGTTGTCCCAACAAATGGATTGGATAAATGTTGTGTTTTGGAAAATGTAATTTTGATATAACTTGAAATTAAATGTATCCATTTGTTCCCCAGAACCACACTATGCATTCCATGGAGTTGCTGGTGCATCCTTATTGTTATAAAAGTCAATTAGATTGAGAAAAAATTATATCCTATAGCCCTGATGTTGATTCAAAGCTTCTGAAATGTAGTGAAATTAATCCTTTTGTTTCCATAATTTATTTTTGGACCAGTCTTGGCTTTAATGCTATAGGATAGAAGAGGCAGACAGGAAGTGAGTCAGACGAGGGTATGGGTCATGAACGGTTCAGAAGCTCAGGATTAAAACTCTGCTCGGCCGATCCACAGCTGTGCATGCCGGCTTTTCGTAATTGTTTTATAATAGTTGAAACTCTCATTTTTAATCCTCACACCTCTCACAAAACCAAAAATAATTTCACACTAAAACTTTTTTTTTTCCCTTAAAGCTGAACGAAGCAGTGTTACATGATATGAATTATAGGTGCTTTCACTGTCATTCTAGAACTTTGAATTATAGTTCTAAGTCTATCTTGTTTTAATAAAACAACTGCAGCTGTGGCAAAGGGTGAATCAAAAGGTCAAGGATTTCATGGCATGATGTCTGAAGCATTCAATGGCATGACATTCTCTGTCTCTGAAAGACTTATCAATGCGTTTGTCGTTTCTCATCTGGATTACTTTATTGCTCTCCTGGTCGGGGCTGCTGGGTCTACTCTGGGCAGGTTGTGGTGTGTTCAGAATTTAGTTGCTCGTATTTTGACTGGGACCAAAAATGTGAACACATCACACCTGTTCATAAATCACTCAACTGGCTTCCGGTCCATTTGCATGTAGATTTTAACCTTTTAACACTCACATACAAAGCACTCCCTGACCTTGCTCCTGCATACTTGTCTTTTAATGGCATATATCCGGACACCCGCCGGTTTGCTCCACTTCACTTAAGCTTCTGTCTGTACCACACACTCGCTCTAAAACTATTGGAAACAGGGCTTTTTCTGTCTATGCACCAACACAGTAGAACTTACTTCCAGGAGAACTCGATTTTAAATTCTCACTCAGTTTTTTAAACTGCCCTTTGACTCTTTAACTGTGTTTTATTATTTTATTTTTGTTTTTACTGTTACTATTTTTTTATATGGTTTATAGATCCATTGTTTTATTATCTTCTTTTTTTGTGTGAGGTTTTCTGACTGGCCAGTGGTTTGTGAAACAGCTTTAAATGTGCTTTATAAGGTGTATTATTATTATCATTATTATTTGTATTATTGTTATCTGATAGAAGGTGTGTGGTGGACTCTCTCATTAATTAAAATAGGTGTTAAATACTGAGTTGTTGAATCCGAAGGTTTGTTTTCAATGCTCTTCTCGGTTGGGAGATTTGAGATTTGAGCAATTTGAGATTGCTGCTCATAGCATTTTTTCTGCCACTTCTCTTTCCTTATGCAGATTTAACAGCTTGGAATATCCTCATGATGGAATATCCTCCCTCTTCATAGCCCCATGTGGCTTTGAGCAAATGGGTCAAAATTAGGCTGTGACAAAGCAGTGCCGCTGGGCAATTGGTTCACAATTTTGAATACAAAAATCAATATTTATAAATTAAATGTCATCTTTCTATTTGGTAATTGAATGTAAGTTTATTTTATAGTTGATGTATTTAATTCTATGTGCTTTAAAAGTTCTTTTCTAAAATCCTTTTCACCATTTAAACTCTGTTTAACTTAGATTGATCAAAATACGAAAGTCTTGATAAATTTCCAACCATTTGAAAGCAGTTTACTTGCATCTTGCAGGGTATCTGTCGTCAGAACTCTTATAATGGATGTGATAAGAGTAGAAGAAGAAAAGCGTCAGGAGGTTCAGCGTATGTGTCGGTGTTAATTGCTCTGACTGCAGTTGAGTCTCTGAGGGACATGAGGAGAGATGAAGTGTTTGAACAAGAGAACAGGATGAAAAACACTGATGCGGCATAAAAATCTGCAACGCACAAAAATACCAATAATGGTCTTTTTGTTTCTTGAGCTCACAATCACGTCTAACGCATTATCATTACAAAATGGTTTAAAATATAGGTCCGTTTGAAATCACATTTAATCAGCATTTAAAAAATTATTATATTTATGTAAATGTTGCCGTATTGTAAATAATTCTTAAAGCATCTGTATTAATCTGCAATCAAGGAAGAAAGCCAATAATGTGCATTATTTTGCAGATTTTGAGGTTTAAAGGATTTTCCTGCACATGCACTGCATTAATGCACAATGTTTTAGTGGTTTAGTGGTTTCATTGTTTAGGGTCGCTTTATTATGTTGAACAGCTATTAACTTTCTCTTATATTTTATGATGATGAGCCTTGTATTATTATATGTAGTTTTGTTGAGTTTTACCTTGTTAATTACCTAAATATTTCTCTTTCACTGTCCCTGGTTGGTGGAACAAACTCCCTGATCCAGTCAGGAAAGCAGCAACACTAACAGCTTTCAAAAAGCAACTGAAAACTCTTCTCTTCAGAGAACACCTACTATAAAAAAAAAAAAAAACTACTACCTTCTTTTTCCCTCCTCTGTCTTTACCTTCTTTCCCTACTGCTTTGGTTTTTTGATCAGTTGATACAATTTCTATTGTGAGAAGTTGAGATAGACTTTGACGGTGTAACAAATTGCATATTGTCTCTCCCTAATGCAAGTCGCTTTGGACAAAAGCGTCTGCCAAATGCATAAATGTAAATGTAATGTAAATGTAAATATGTTTCACTTTTGATAGTTTTTCCAGCATTTTTAGTGTTGCATTAAGGCTTACATGTTACCATATTATTGGTATATTTTTTTTAAATATTTTAGCTTGAGGATGTTCCATGAACTCAAGTTTTCTAAAATATATTGGAATACTGCAATTTAACATTTACTCAATTATTATTGTACATTTTAAAGTGATTTAAAGAATATTTTGTGTTTACACCACAACCTTTTTATATTTGTATTTTTTACAAGTATAAAATTTGTGTTAAATTTAAAAGTGTTAAATTTGTGGTGAGAGGGGGTTTAGTGTTCTCTGCTTGAGATAAAAAAGGAGCTAAAGGACTCTGTCCGAGGCTCAGATTATCTCCTTTGAATTTATCATGCTTACCTTCCGACAAGAGATGAAAAATTCGTTTTCCAGTTATGAGCTTAAAACTGCCACATAAATCTGGATTTATGGATCTCTAGCACAGAAATAAAATGCAAAGCCTAAATGTAGTATACTAGAGCAGGAGGTCAAGGATGGTGCTTCCAGATCTGTGCAATATTATCAAACACCCAGATCAAGAATCTTATATTTAAAAATCGAATGTCATTTAAAGGAAAAACTGATTCTTTTTTTTATTTTTCATTTTCAGATTTTTATGTCTAGTAGTAAAAAAGTATGCTTACTATTCACTTGCATGCACTAGTAGTGACTAAACTATTAACTATTTAGTATACATTTTAAAGAGAATGCCAATGCCAATTTCACACATGCTGATGTTGCACTTTATGATTTTTATGAAAAATCTGGAACAAAGTAAGGTTACATACTCTCATTTAACAAAATGACCTAGTCAGAAATACTTTTGCTTAAAAAAAAACGGCTGTTTTGAAACTCACACAATTACCTGTAAACACGCTCCTCCAGTTTGACAAAACTCAAACCTCCTTTTTGCCTTCCTAAAAAATACATCCAACAGAACTTTGTATGCGGTAGTGTTAAAAAGGCAGTTTGTTTGATTTAAAGGGGTTGTGAACTGAGTAATGTATGAAACTGAACTGATCCAGAAAAGTTGTACACCACAGGCCAGGTTTATTTCGTAGGCAGGTTTTAGATACAGTCCAGCATCTCGGTTCATCGGAGTAGACTGAAGTATCGATTACACTCAGAGACAACCTTAATACCATTTCTTATCATTCACTTTCATTGTACTTCCATTATGCAATCTATCTTTTAGGGAGTCTATCTTCTCTATATTTTCTATATGCTATGCAGACCCCTCCCTCTGTGTTAATCATGAGTTTGCAACAACACACCCACTTTGATGACAAGATATTGATGCAACTCTATTTTAAAATGAATTATTTTTTAAACACCAGGAAAAGTTTTTGTGTATCTACTTTTAGGTGATATAAAAAATCTAAAAGACTCATATTAAATGTTGATTAGGGAACATTTAGCATAGATTTGTTCCATAATTATGACCTAATGCTGTGCATGTGTCTGAGAATTCAGACCTGAACTGAGAAGTGTGTGTTAGTTTTGTCTGTAAAGAAATCTGATCAATGCTATTTGATCCGGACAGTCAAGGTCAGGCGTGATGTGAAGACCGGAAACATGATGCTTCATTGATCTGAACTATTTAAAACACACACAAAACAAAGCAAAAAAAAAAATTCATTATGAGTTTGATTAAATTTATATTGAGGTCTTCTGTTTGCTGATGCACTGACGATATCATGTAATTACATTTTCTAAATTGATTTTGATAATTTAGTTTCTCAAAGTGGGTAGCACGGTCGTCTCACAGCAAGAAGGTTGCTGGTTCGAGCCTCAGCTGGGTCAGTTGGCATTTCTGTGTGGCATTTCTGTTCTCCTCGTGATTGCATGGGTTTACTCCGGATGCTCCAGTTTCCCCCACAATTCAAAGACATGAGATATAAGTCAATTGGGTAAAAATGATTGTGAATGTGTGTGTGGATGTTTCCCACCAATGGGAAACATCTTTAAGATCTTGGCATGCAAATATAAATAAAGCACATTAAGAATGATAAAATAAGTCAAATTAATCAAATGTTCTAGCATAAAGTTCTAGGTAACCTACGGGCTTTTAAGGGGCGCCAGAGTTCACAAGGTGGGCGCGGAAGCGAATAAGTGTTGAGGGTTATATTAACATCACAATTCTGAGCGCAAAAGGTCCATTTTAATTTAAGTTAATTTGGACGCATGTGAGCTGCGTTTTGAGATTAAAATTTCATTCTTGTGTAGAAAATCATATTTTGAGTGAGCCAAAATCAATTGTAAGTTTAAACATATATGTACGAGGGGGGCCCCATGGAAAAAGGCTGGGAACCACTGCACTAAACAATAAAACTACAAAAATTAATTAATTAAAATCTAATTATTTAATTTACAATTACATGCAAAAAGTAAAAAAGAAACTTTATAAGTATGATAACTACTTTTAGTACATAAGACACTTCTGTTTAATTTTAGCCAATTTACATGCTGGATTACTGAATAGTGAAGCATTGCTAATGAAAGTCATCTTGCTTCCATCTAACCTTCTGTTCGATAATAAACATAATGCTTTGTTGCTAATTAAAAAGTCCTCAATTGTTATCAATCACCAAACAAACAAACCAAGTCAAACAAAACAACAGTGTTACACTCAAGGTTTCATTGGACACTCATTTTATTCTCAAATTATTCTAATAAAAAAAAATTAAATAGGCTTTTACTTTCAGGAGACAGTAGACAAATTATAAAACATAATGTTTATAATGAATACCCTAGCAAAAACAGAATAACACAAAATATCCAGTGACTCTTTTTATCCTGTTGCTATGAGATAAGAAAGTTAACAGATTTAGATTTTGTTAAAACACTGTTCTAATGGGATGATGACACTATTCTCATATGAAGTAAGAGGGAAAGGAGGTGGAGTTTATTTAATGAAAGGTGCTCTGATTGCAATCAGTCCCGTGATGAGACTCATGAAAGGCTAATTAGCATAATGAGGGAATTAACTTGAGAAATGTTCACTCAGCTCATAATCATAATAATTCTGTATTATTGGTCCTCAGACGGTCTTCAAGGTGACCCTGACAAACACATGCATGAGACACTGTTTCTGGTCTTTTCCCCCGCTCTATTTCTGTTCCTCGTAACATCTTCAAGGTGACCCTGGCTCCCTCACTCTCAGTTGTACAAATATATATATTTTTTTTCTTATCATGAACCTTAATAGAAAATATACATTTTAAATTAAATCAGTTTTTTATTTCATTTTTGTATTCAGAATTTTTTTTAATTAAATTAGATGATAATCCTCCAAAGTTTGAGCTTTTAAAAGTCCACAAAAGCAAATTTAAAAGCAACATACCTCATTCAACACAGTCCAGCACACATGCCCTACCCGCAAACACTGACACACACATCCAAGCAGAATGTTTTTTACGTATTAAAAAGTATTTATTAATGGTAGAAGTGGAATAAATTAGAAAATGGTGACTAGGAAAAGTGAGGAACACTTATTGGGATAAATTATTGCGATGACAAGAACTTTTAATATATACCTGTCACAAAAAGCCAAAGACTTTCGCGTCTTAACAAAGCTGTCCCAAATAAAAAGGGTTTTAACAGGCTGAATGTTGACATTTAAATTGTGGCTTTTAATTCTTCTTAAATCCTCTTAATAAGGCAAGTAACATCTGACAGAAGTTTAAAGCTTGTGCAAAGATAGGGTTTACATCCGTAACAGCGCAAATGGGCAAAATTAGAGCAAAAACAGTCAAGTGAAATGAAGGACAAAAGCTGCAGACACTGACTAGCGTTTGTCTAGTGAGATCTGTTCTCAAGTTAGCTGCTACAGTCACAGGCAGATTCATTTTTGTTGGGTTTATTTTATGTATATTTCTTTTAATGTCAGGAAACAGCATGCTTATTACATATTCCATTCCTTATTACATACACCTGGAACACATTTAAAGTGTCATAACATGAACAAAAACCCACTTGTGAGTTTAGATGACCTTTAAAAATCAATTTTTTGAGCATGAGTTTGCTCTTGGATGATGTAATGTTAATTGACAATGACTGGGAAAAAAGTTGTAAGTGACACATATTTTTTCATCATTTATTTTACGTTTAAGCTTTTTTTCTGTGTAACTTCCACAACAGCTATAGGCTAAAGTGTGAAACCATCACAATGCGCCTGTAATGCATTAGTCTAGGTGGGACTCGAACCCGGGTCTGTGATATTAAAGCAGAGGAGTGCTACTCAGTGAGCTAGCTCTCCTGCAGTGGAACCCAATGGCAGAAGACGGATGAACCAGGCAACAGGAGTTGTTCCAAAAGCAAAATAATCTTTACTGAAGCCGTATTGTCAAAAATACAAAACAACTGAGAAAGCAGCGCTTCCATAAAACAGAAAAATAAAACAGACACAAGGGTCTAAAACAAAACTTAACCTGAGTACATACTTGACAAAGGAAATAGGCAAGCCGAGCTTCGACAATAAGAGAATAACATATAAACTAGAGTCCAACCAGAAAACTAGTCCAACCTAGACTCGGGAACAGATCACCGGAAAATGAAGACTGAACACAAAACCCTGAGACAGTCACTCTTATATAGGGTAATACACAGGTGAAGGGAATGAGCACTAATTGGGAATGCTACCCAGTCATCTAGGGGGCTCAAGCGCCATCCAGTGGCATGGAGAGTACTGGGTCTGCAACCCCATCTGCGACTGCCCCCTGTCTTCCTGGAGAAGAATAGCAGACCCAAGACAGGATCTTTACAGCGCCTCATGTGTTGAGATCTGTTTCCCCTGTGTTGCACTTCCCCTCAGTCAATGCTCACGGCATTTGAGAAGTTATCATTTGGTGATCATGATCCATAAAAATGCAATATTTGCAAACTATTTTGTAAGCAGTTGTGTTCTAATTGGATAAATCACATATAAATAACGATATTAACAAATGTATTAAATAAAATAAATTATGTCAATCATTTTCAACCACTGAAATTTTTTTAAAAAATAAGCCTCAAAATATGTATTCCAACTGCATTGATTTGACTGAGGGGATAGGGAAGCATGGTGGGGGGAATCTCTGGAAAATGTAAGCATATCTGATAATAAAATCAAACTGATGCAACTCAAGGAAGAAAATGACCTGAAGATGTAAGTAGAGGAAGACCCACCTGTAAACAAGAGAAAGAAGAACAGAACTATAATGCAATTACATTTGTGTAAAGCAGATTACGGATATAATTTGTATCTGGAGCTGTGAGGCGATGGAAGTTAAAAGTGGGAAACCGTATTTCTTTTTTTGTAGTGTATTTTAAAGGTTATGAAAAACAAGAATTTTTATTTGCTTTGCATCCCAAAATGGACGAACCCCATGGTTGTCTCTCTTTTTTGTGAGAAACACTAATCTAAGTCTATTTTGGGGTTTAAATGTGCATTCACTCAGGGCTTTGTGCGTTGCATAATCTTCTCATGGCCACTGATTCCTAGAAAAGTATGTTTTTTTCCATGAACACAATCATATTCCACCTCCATGCCGCCGGTAAACCTGTTTACGAGCACTAAAGCTGCCATGAATTTTGCTTGCCAGAAAAAAATATCTGTGATTTTTTTAACTAAACACTCAAGGTTTAAGCATCCTGTTTGAAAGCTGCATAACTAGTCATCACAAGAACGGCAAACACTTAATCTGTGTTAGTTGCATTAAACTAAAATGGCATAAAAAAATGTGTGTCCCACTACTTAGTATGTTAAGTGTCCACGATACTTAAGCACATCTGTGCATCGGGCGACCACAAACCTCCCACCTCTCCCTTTCTCTCTGTCCCCCACTTTATTTCCTGATTCTTTAGCATAAATAAAGACATAATCAGACAAAAAAATTAATAAATTAAACCAGGGGTCTCAAATTCAATTCCTGGAGGGCCGTAGACCCTCCAGGTTTTTGTTCCAACCCTGTTTCAGGAGACAAACCAGTAGCTTCAACCAAACTCAGAGAAGCTTATTCAGTAGGTTCAGGTGTGTTCAGTTAAGGTTGAAGAAATTCTATGCAGGGCTGCGGGTTTGAATTCGATTTTGAGACCCCTGCATTAAACCATTATTAAATAATCGACAGTGATAATTAAATTCAGCATTTTTTTCTTTATTTGACCCAATTTTGTTTGACCAGAGGGTTTTATGTTATTTTGCTGCAAGCTGGTATCAATTAAAATGGAATTAAAGTTTCTAAAATGCTTGGCGAGTTTTTAATATAGCTAAAAGGTTGCTGGCTCAGGGGTCTGAGTGAGTTTTACTGTATCTACAATGATGTGAGGAACGGATTGATTTTCTGCTCTTAAAATGGCTTCCAGGGCTTTTTCCTGGAGATCACATAGCACCCTGCTCTAATTTTAGATCCTCTCCATCATGATGAAGTCTCTGGTGGATGAGAAGAAATCAAACTCTTAACCTGAGCGCTGCTGATGTGAATTTGAAAACTTGTTTTGATTGATTTGTTTGTATCCCTTTTCTTCCCTCCAATATATTTTATGCTGATGGTTTTGTTTAAATATTACATATATACATATATATTTACATATATATGTAAACATTTACTTGAAAAACATGATTTACCGGGCTTAGATTTTATGTTTTGCTTTTTAAACCAGTTCAGAAGTTTGAAGTAGATTGTTTTTGTGTCAGTGTCATGTTTTATCTGTTGGTCTTGTCTCATTTCAATGTTCTGTTGTCTTTCTTTTCTTTGTCCTCAACTGTGAAGTTGAGTCCAACTACTGTGGAGGACGACAGCAAGCTCTCGGTGAGTGATCTGTGTATTCGTCTATCTTCTTTTGTACAGTATGTTTGTGTGTAAATATGTTGTTTTGTTGTGTTCAAATTACATAAAAAAAATCAAAAACTTTGGTTCAGCACAAACATGATTGAAACAGTTTAAACATTTCTATAGCTATTTTTTGGTAGAGAGACAAACTGGAGACAGAAATAGCAATCTGTGCAATTTGTTTTTATCCAATCGCAAAGTCTGTGCCAGTTTGCCATCCAAGTTGCCAGCTTCTACCACCCTGCTAGCTCTGATCAGAAATGCATGATGGGATCTTGTTTACACTGCCAGTTAATCTGACCCAGTTTTGAGTCTTTGCTCATTTGTGACACCAATCGGATCTGTTCTATGATCATGTAAACAGAGAGAATGCCTGCTTTTGGATAATTCCTTGTGGGTTTTGGACCTATTTTATAATGTGGAGATAAATCAGATATTTGCCATTTTCACTCTCATGTAAACAGGGAAATCACATTTTCTGAAGCATTGTGTCCTCAATCTCAATTTAATTAAAACTGAAACCACAAAAAGGAAATAGTTTTCTAAGAGATCATATGGCAAGTGATTGTTTAACAGCCAATAGCAACAAACTCAAGAAACATGGAGGAGGACAGTGTATGGCAATGGTCAACAGCTGATGTTAGATGTCTTTTTAGCCTACGGGGAGAAGCAACATCTGTTTTCAAGGTTATACAGAAGCATATCTTCAAACAGAAGCAAATCTGTTTTCAAGGATACTTTTGTTGCAACGGAAGAGATGGATTACAGTTTCGTCCGTAAATATGAACACAGGGACATGAAATTACATGCATTGCGAAATAATATTTACAAAACAAGTGGAAAACTCTCAAAACTTTGATATTTTAGACAACTGTTTAGCATGTTCATATATGAATCAGTACATTTCTTTCTCAGTTTGAAATCGTACATTTTACACTGGCCCAAAATGGACAGCTTGGGGCTTAGTACCAGTAAGTTAGGGGAAACATATATCATTTCCTGTACATAATAACACATTTCTTTACAGTCTCTGTGAATGCAGATGCTTTTTATGTTATATTAATAGAACTACTAGAAGTAAACTAATCCAATCATCTCTGGTTCCCTTTTACTTCATGGGAAATGGGAGACAATTAACTGCAAAATTTTACTTTTTCAATATTCATTTTAAAATATTCAATGAGTATTTTGAACTGAAAATTAACCTGGAATAACCAAGAGACCCATAAGACTGATTTTACTGATGTTAAAATGATATGATAGGTAGCCTTTACCATGTTTTACAGATGATAAGCTTCCAGGCTCTCACTTGCGATAATAGATCATTTTTAAAACACTCTTGCTGGATCAGGCAACCTACCTGGCAACCTGCACTGTTGTCTTGAAGGGGGGTTGTGGAATGAAGTCACAACCCATATTAGTTTAATGTGATGGCAGCACCCGTTTAAACATAGAATTAATTAATAAAAGTATGAAGCAATTTGTATATTTAAAAATATGCTGTTACTTAGTTAAGTAGCTCTTGAAGCTTAAATTTTATGATATTGATTGATATAGATGCATTATAAGGGCTTTGATGAAAGTTTTTTTAAGATTACCAAGTTTGAATAGAAACAACAAGACAAGAGCTTCCAATCCAAATATTTTCATGCAATAATACATTTTACAGAATTTTGTTGATCTGTCAGCAGCAACCTAAACACCACACGTCATAACACAACACATCATATTCCCCCTAGACCAGATATAGAAGATGGTGCTCTCCTTGGTCTCTCAGCATATATCCGTTTCCACTCTCCTGCGTGGCGGAGCTTCCCATGAGCAGAACTTCTTAAACAAAAACAGGAGAGAATCAAAGTTTTTCCCTCCTTTTTTATTTTAGATTTAGAAAGAAAACTACAATGTTTTCTATTTTGATGTGCTTATCCTCACCTTTAGCTTTCAGTCATATGGATCGGTTTCTTTTCTTCATATACATTTACATTTGTAGAGTTTCAAAACAAGACTCCAGTTATTAGTGTTGTTTGTTAGTTTCTTCTTTTTCTGTCTCATCTGTCTCACCTGCCCCCTGAACTGTACCAAAGTATGGATTTTTTATTCTCTCTATACATAAGAAGCTAAATAACAAGTAAGAGAGCAATATTGCTGTCTCTAACAGGCATTCAGTTCCTCAAGATGAATCTAAAACACGTAAAGGGGGGGGGTTGTTAAAGGTTAGAACTGAAAGAATGTGGAATATGGGATAAAATAGCATATTGAGTGTAGACTTAAGAATTGGATTGACTGATGCGTTCTCCATTGACAGGCCAGACCCAGGCTGCAGAGAGGAGGAAGCTCCGCCTCCTTACACAACAGTCTGATGAGGAACAGCATCTTTCAGCTAATGATACACACTCTCGATCCGCTCAGTGAAGGTAACAATCACATACACGCTCTCTCTCTCTCTCTCTAATAGTAATACATATAAGCATTTACAAATGTGTATATATGAACAAGTCTAAAAATTGGCAAACAAACTGTTTTGTTTAAGAGACAGTTGAGTATAACTTTTTGATTATAGCTAACTGTTCTGTAGTTCATATGGTTAACATGGCATGAGTTGTGATCTATCTGTGATATACACAATTTCATTTGGTACATTTATCACAATTTATTTGAAATATCAACATAAAGAATTTAAACAGGGGAGAAACTACTTGCAATCCATAGACTGTGTGAAAGTTAAATAGCTCTGAAAAAAAATATTATATGAAACAAGTAAATAATTCACCTTCCTCATAGTTGTCATGAAATTTAAAATAACTGAAATATTTTAAGAAAAAAAATAGACTTTATGGAGTGAGGATTTAAATGTAACTAACTTCCATTTAGTATGCGCTAACTTCTGAACACAGTCTTATGTGGTTAATCGAGGAACTGCACTTAAACATTTTCAATACAGAAAATATTTTGTAGGCCTGGTATTGTTTAATTTCAATTTTATGTTTTAGTTTGATTCAATAAAATACATATTTTTATTCTAATACCAAGCACATTTTTGGTAAAGTGTGTCTACAAACCTTAAACTTAATCCTGCACCTAGATAAAGCTCATGGATTTGTAAACTAAATAGTAAAAAAGCATATTTATACAGCTATAGGTTACATAATCAGGAGAACAGAGTATCAGGAATAAGCTCTGACTTTACCACATCAGTATAACAGAGTCTAAAGTCTACAATCCTGAAATCCTCAAAAAAATCTACTTTTATAAATTATATATATTTTTGAAAACCTACCAACTAAACTTTGTAAAAAGGGACCAAATCGACATTTTATAGAGAAAAGTATAAAGAGTTAATCAGTAGTTAAAAACACAAGACAATAATCATTTCATCGTTAACAGACTTAAATGACTGAACAGCATTTAACCATTGTTGACAACATCTAACTGAACCAGTTCATAGCTACACAAAACAAGAAGGATAGCAGCACAAACCAGAACCTGGTGAGAGACATCGCTGCTCTGCATTTTTTTACATTTGTTTTTCAAGTTAGTTCCTTCATTAAGTAAGAAGCTCATGTCAATATAAATTAAGAAAAAAAGAAGACAAATTGATCATGAACACGCATACTGCTTTTATAATAAAAAGTGTATGCCCGCTGGCAGGCAGTCAGTTCCTGGAGTTTTCCATCTGCTATGTGGTGACTGTTCTCATATTGACCTTGATATAGATGCATGCATAAAATTGAAGCCAGCTTTTCTCTTTTTTTTTTTTTTTTTCATGTCATAAGCATACTGAGAATGTGAAACAGACTGTGAGATCTTACTTTTTCAGTTTTTTTTTTATTTTCTATGTTTTTCTATGTAATCAGGTTGGTCACAATAAAACACAAACTAAAAAAGTTAAACCAGGAAAATAAAAATAACCTCTTTGCTGACCAAATAAAAACATATGTATTTTCCATTTTGGGGACATTTCATGCATGACAATCAAGTAGAAGTGTGGAATGTTGTTTTTAATTATTCCTTAAGGATTGTGTCATATATATGTAAATATGTAACAAAAGAGACTATACTATACTGAACTTAAAGGTGCCATATCATACCCCTTTTAAATCATGTATAATAAATATTCATGTAAAATAGAATATTTATGTAAATACAATATTTATGCCATGGCTGAAGTTTTGATGAAACATCAATATTTAACAATGCGTTCAGTTATTTAATATGCAGTACGATAATTATCTGATAGAAAATGGCTATGTGTGATGAAATAGTCATTTAATACCTAATTTAGGTTTAGCCTCTTAGAAAAAAAACTGCTTAGGGCTCCTCACTAATACACAGTATGGACGGAAAGTTATCGGTTTTTAAAATCTGCCTTGTTGAGTCCTCTATCGAATTCTTGCTTGTTTAAAAAAAAACAGTCTGATATAAAGTGAAGCACAAATTAAACAAGTTGGCACACAGAAAATCCACTAAAATAATCTGACAGACACGTTCATCTTTTTTTGGGAGGCCAAAAAACACTTTTGTCCTGGACATACAAGAACACTCTCTCATTGAGATGAGCTGCATTAGCGGTTCCTCTGATTGGTTAGTGGGTGGTGATATGGTCATCAAGCCTTTTAATGCTTCCAAAAAAAAAAAAATAGGATTACACAAACATGCATGAACTATTCTGAATCTGACGTGAGGCATGTTTTGATAAGGAAACAATACTAAAACATTCAAGGAATGTCTGAAAAGTTGAGATTACATGATACGGCACCGTTAATGTGGGATTCAAAAGGTATGCATCCTCAAGCAGAACTAACGTTACTGCTGGGAACTAGCAAAATATGAAAAAACAACCCTGTTCAAAACTTAAGCATTAATCATTTCGCTTGGGTAGCATCTGTGACATAAAGAAAATAAATTATTTCAAAAAATCTTTCAACAATATGATCTGACGGGCTTAAAATAGTTCTGTGAGGGCTACATTTTGACTCATAGATGGAAGGTTTCCCCTACAGATAGAATTCAATAATAAAAGTGTACAAACATAAAAACAAGTAATTAATTCTCTGTTCACTTCATTGTGGTGCTCTAGAACTAAACTATGTTTTTTACTTAAAAACTACTTAACTACTGTAACTACTTAAACTCTTCTCTTCATCTCTCTATCTCTCTCTGTCTGTGTTTTTTCTCTCTGCCTGCTTTCTCCTCAGAATTTGCTGACTCTGGTGAGTTATTCTCTAAATCACGTAGTCATCACTGCTGCCTCACGCACACCCTGAAAACAAAAGTACACACTCATCCTGAATCTCAGTCACGTATTCACATCACTCACAACAAGTGACATGGGCGTTTGTTGTGTGTGTTTATCTTTCCGAGTTTCCATGTGTTTGTGTTTTCCCCCCTTTCAATGTTTCCTTCTCCAACACAAGAACATATGTGTCTGTTGCTGTTATGGTACGTTTGACCTCTCGCTCTCCAGTATGTGTGTATTGATTATTGAACTCGACCCCCGCAGGAGAGAAAGAATCGCTCTATTTCTGGAACAATCTGTCTGCTTCATCACATAGTCTCTCACTCTGCCTCTCTCTTTCTCTCTCTCAGACACTCACACTCAAACACTGATGCTGCAATCTGTCATATGCAAACACACTCACGCACGTCGATTTCTGTCTGATGGGTCATTCAAGTGACCTTTATTGTGTAATATGGACACACTCTAACAGGCACAGCAAAGAAAGACACAAACATGATTCACATACACACTCTTTCCGCGCTGAATCGATGTTAAAAGCTTTGTGCCGCTGGGATGAGCTGAGGTCATGCTGACACAAACACACACAAGTGGACACACATATATCTGAGGTCATTCTGAAGGTCACCGAACACAGAAACATGGATAGACACACCCACAAGCAGACACCATTGTACACTGACATGAATGAAGCTCACTGTCAGACACATACAGACAAACAGACCACACGCTCTCCACCTCAACGACCCGCTCACTCACCCTGACACGCATGCACACTGAGAGAGAGAGAGAGAGAGAGAGAGAGAGAGAGAGAGAGAGAGAGAGAGAGAGAGAGAGAGAGAGAGAGAGAGAGAGAGAGAGAGAGAGAGAGAGAGAGAGAGATGAGAGAGAGAGAGAGAGAGAGGTGGAGGTGACTGAAGGTCGCTAGATTTGATGAAAATGTTCATATCATCTTTGTTTGAGAAGATTGGGCTGAAACACAGCAGGGATTTGTAATCCGCTGAGTTTTTTTATTCAAATGATTAAAATCTGTTGTTTACTAAAGACATATTTTGGACTTTAAATATGGATTCGTTAAATGTATGACACTAAATGGGGAAGAGTTTTTGTTTGTAGTTTAGATTAGATTATCTTCTTGTTGTGTTGAAAGAAATATATGATTGGTGATAACTGTAAATTAAATAAAAACAGCTTGAGTGAGGTTTTTCAGTGGTTCCAATTTGTGAGCTACTGTTCACACATCAACTCATCTTTATCATACAATTTGCACTCAATAATTAAATTTGATCAAAAATTTAAATATTAAACTAAATATTTGCAAAACTCACAGGAAAAATTATTTACTGGTGGCCAAGCCTGCACTTTCTTCAGTAAATCTAGATATCATTTCAGTAACTCTGAGATTTTAGAAAATCATTGAATTTTTTTGTTGTTGTTTTTTTACTTTGTGGGAAAACAATAAACCATGTAAAATGAATCCATTTCAGGTTGAACGATTTGATTTAATCAATCAACCTGGAGCAGTTGCAGCAATCAGCTCTTATTGACACCTGCCCACCAATGCATACAGGAAGTACAGCATTGCTGGGGAAAAAGATAAATAAATGAGATATGAGGAAAAAAATTGCTGTGTAAAAAAAAAACCATGTTGTGAAAAAAATTAGATGTTATACTAAAATGGAGGAAAGTGTGTGCTCTTCAAAAAGAGCAATCTGTGCTCATGGTGTGATTTCAGAGTATATTTCAGGTTAATTGATGAACAAATTAATTAAGTGGTGATTTCCCCAAAAAAATATTGTCAGCTATGGTTACAAGTCCCACCGTTGCTATGTGGTTTGGTGTAATCCAAAGCCATAGGATGTTGTTCGGAACAAGGATCCCAGAGTGGATTATGATACTTGAAAATTTACCTTAAGGGATGTTAGTAGATCAAATTTTAACTCAACATTATTTAACTAAATTTTTTTTAAACATCAGTAGAGTTTACAGGAGTATTCCATTCGAGATGCCTCTGACATGCCTCTTTCCCTTAATTAAGACCAGATACAAAAAAGCTTGTGTGACTGAATTAACTTTCTCTTTATTGAGGTGATAAACACTGCTTTTTAAACTACTTTTTTTTACTTTGTAAATAGAAAAAGTTTTGTCATCACTTTAGAAGTCGATGTTCATCCCTGATGGCAGACCCTTCTCCATTCTTTCCTTGACATTGACGAGTCTAGTTTTTTTTTTTGTCTATGGATTAGTCCCCTAATAACTACCTAATTAGTTTAAAAACTTTGTGTTCTGAGTAGAAATTAAGCTGTTGTGGGTTTACATTGACATCAGGCTTAGAGATTAATGCAGAAGGGTGCAGTTTACATGCAATCGGTGGTTCACCAGCAATATATCCCATTCAGTCTCATACATTCAGTATGCGCAGAGGAAAGCTTGGAAAACAGTTTATAAAGAAAACCTTGATAATAAAAACAATGTACTGTCAAAAAATATGCAATGTAACTGCCATAATATAAACTATTAAACACAGTTTATATAACGTTTGCAATATAAGCATAAGCAATATGCTCGAATGCAAGGTTTGGTAAAAGCAGGAAACGAGAAGGTCCTTGACGGTGAGAATCTGAAGTGTTCATACGATGTCACATTTTTAAGTCTCAAGATGCATCATGTTAGAAATTCTGAATGTGAGGGTTGAGAGACAACTGACAAAGTTTCTTCACATGGCGTACACAATATGGTGGACACTGTAAGGGCAAGGAAAAATCCTCTTGCATGCAGGCTACCATAATAATTCTTTTTTATAGGATTTTACGTTAGTAAGTTTACATTGTTCTGCGTAGTAATGTGTGGTTTACTACGTCCCTACGATTGCGATCAAAAATAAACAGATGTTCTCAAGAGAGGCACCTTTCTTGAGTTGTCTAGACATGGTTCAGGTTTGCTAAACAACACGCCCCCTGCTATAAAATATGTTTGAGGTTGGTGGTGGCTGAAACAGCTGAACAAGATAGCAGCAGCCTCAAAACACTATTGTTTGACCTACATTGTTTCATTAATTTTGTAGTAAACAAAAAAGGCTTATTTATGAT
Organism: Danionella dracula; assembly: GCA_900490495.1. NCBI lineage: Eukaryota > Metazoa > Chordata > Actinopteri > Cypriniformes > Danionidae > Danionella > Danionella dracula. Next base: position 623,999 of record UELW01000578.1, read on the forward strand.
CTGATGTGAAATTGAGGGGTTGTTGTTTTTTTAAACTGGAAAAAAAAAAATATTGGTTTACAAACAAAATCGAATTTTGTCTAAACATTTTTTTAAACTTGTCCAGCTGTAGACACTGTGTTCAAAGCTATTAAATTTTTTTAAACACATTTAGAACAAATACTTATGAAATAGGATGCTATTCCAAACAAGGAGACTTCCTTAAGTATCACCTTTTTTTCTTAGATATCTGCCTGTCAAAAAATTCAACTTTCAATGTTGATTTATCGTTACATCTACTCTTATGTTACCAATTTAGGCACTTTTTGGATTTCCAGAGTTCACGCTCATTTTACCTTTTCATTTGAATATGATTTACCTTCAAAAAAATTTTATAACGGTAAACTAAAATTTTGAAAACCACTTGAGAAGAGCTTGGTAGCCAAATCAATGAGGCCCTCCTGGTCAAGTGGGACCTTTGTTTCGGTGATTCCTTCAACATTTCTCACAAATAAATTCAAATGTAAGAAATATCTACTGTTTTCCTCATTTGCACTTATGTCTGTGGAGATCGGCTTCAACAGAGATGTTTGATGTTTAAACTTCTAAACTCCAAACGTGTGCTGTGTGTGCTTCCTTACCCGTGTCTCTGTGTGTGGTGTTGTAGAGCTGGGGACTTATGGAAAGCTAAAATATTATCACTCAATGACGGAGGAAGGTAAGACGCTTTCTGTCAACCCTCTATTTTCCTCTTCATTTCTTTCATTAGTCATTGTGTATGCTTATGGGTGTTTGTCAGTGGGTTTTTATGTATTGCATTTTCTAGTTTCTTGATCTTCTTGCCGAGATTTCACTGACATAAGTGCAAATCGTGTTTTTCATTTTTTTTTTTTATTGAATTTCTTATTCATATATCTTCCCTTACGATTTAGTTAAATTCGAGTGCATGAAAACTCACATCTGTTCTAAATTTAAAGCCAAGAAATTGTATTTATGTCACCTAAAAAAGAGGTTCCTGGTTTGAGTTCTGGCTCATACATCTGTTTTAGTAAAGTCTGCATGTTCATTCTATCTTTTAGTCAACCTGGTTTCATCCCTTAATTGAAAAACATCCAATCCACATTCACTGCATTTTTCTCACAGGAGTGTGAATGCTACAGTGTTTTCACAATCTGAATTATTTGAATATTCACTGTAAATAAATAATCTTGAGGCTTATAATTTTCACTTAAATAATTGATGTCATCATTAAAAATAAAGTGTATGTTTTATTTAAAAAAAAGTTTTCTGGGTTTTGTATTTGTGTAATTCTTAGGCTTGATTTGAGGAACTAATTAAATTATTGAGGAAATTATACTCCAAACTTATTTTAAGAGAATTTTGAATGAGTCGGTTTTATGCTTTACAGATTTTCACAATTGCTAAGACAGTTTTTTCAATACATTTTTTGTTGCTTTGATACAAAATGCATTCAATTAACACAAATTCCAATGCTTGAACTTCTTTTACACTCGAGCTCCACCAACACCAAAACTATGTTTTATATTTTAAAGTCCTTTTTTTTTCAATGTGTTATGATTGACTAAATTTTGCTGTTGGTAGAAAAAACGTGTTAGTGTTTTGAAAACTGTATTATTGTATTTTGAAAAAGAGTTTTGGAGTTTTGTTTACAATGAGGGGTTTTGAGAATAAAATGAACTGTTTTGCCAATTGTGTGTTTTAACTGATTTTTTAATTTAAAATCAAGACTTAAGAAAGAATCAAGCCATATTTTTTGTAGATGACACGTAACATTTTTTACAGTGTTCTGAGAACAATCTCAACCAAACAACATTAGTTGTTGAGATAGTACTTTTGGTTATTTTTAAGGGGGGGGCATGACACCCTAACCCTTTTTGAAATCACACCTGCTTAGCAAATTAACTCTTTATGGTGTTGTACACAATGAGATTTAATTTTAAAAGATTTTTTGAATGTGTTCTCCAAAACCAGGGAAACACAGCAATGCTTTCTGAAAACCATGTGAGTCGGAAATGCAAGTCTCTGCTGTAAGACATGCACACAGTTGGAAATAAATGTACGTCACAGCACATAATCCAAGAGCAGTGAGTCATCCTGTAACTGCAGTTATGCAATTACAACATCAGCGTTTCAATAATGCAATAATAACAGCATTTCACTAATACAATGATGTCAGACATCTGAGGGTTGTTACTCTGAGAGCTAAAAACAAAAGGAAAAGGGAAATTATGGTAAGTGCCTGTGGGTGTGTCTAATTCTAGCTCCCTTTATTGTGTATTAAACTGTTTGTAGGAGAGTATCAACATTAAATCACAAGCGCACAGGTTATAATTAAACTTCTAACTTACAATACTGAAAGATACGTGTGCTTTCTCCTGTTTATACTCTGATTAAATGAAGTGAAACCCAGTGAGATGAGGCAAAGGAAAATAGTGTTGATATTGTAAGTGTTAATATTATAAGCACTTAACAATAATAATAAAACAACAACAACATTATGAGCCACTATAAAAGAGCTATTTTATTTCTTTCTGTTTTTGCATCTATGTTTGTTTGTTCGTTTTTCTTTATAGGTCTACAATTCCATATTTTTTACTTTTTAATTGGAATTTTTATATTCTTTTTTTATTTTAAAAATCAGTCTTGACAACTGAACAGGAGCATTGTTGTAAGAATATTTCATTCCTGTAACCCAGTCAAAGTTAGTTTTTCTTTATCTAGCAACAGCTGAGGAAATCAGTAAAAAATAAAAACATAAATAAAGTGTTAACATTATACAACACTCATCAGCCAATCAGGTTGGGAATTCCTTGGGAAGGTTGAAATAGCCAATTAAGAGATGGTTGGCTTTGGGGAGTTATAACAGCCAGTCAGAGTCAGCGATTCTTTAGAAGTGTCATGTCAGCTTACTCAGCTTTTTTGGGGACGCTTATATCAGCTATTTCATGGGTACTCTTAATGCCTCTGGAAGAAGAAACAGCCAATCAGATTCAATAGATTCCCTGCTATAGCCATATCAGCCAATCAGTGTTAATGATTACCTCATCATTCGGAATCAGCGAGCATTCTGAGATGTTGCATCTGTCATTAAGGTCGGAGAGTGCTTAATCGGCTGAACAGAATCAGGGTTTTCTCTGGAAGGCCTGGTTCATTCGGTGATCTGTAGTAAAATTAATCTCTGTAATTACACTTTTAACAGAGGCTGGTGCGTGCCTGCGCATGTGCGTGTGCTTTCCTGCTGTGTCTCTAATCTCTGAAGCAGCTGCTGGGTTCAACATGCTGCTGATTTGAAGCTCTGGTTAAAGGTCAAACCTGTTTCTGACCTTTCATTCAAGCTGTACACTTACAAAAGACTGTGCAATGTCAAATCAAGTGCATGTACAGTAAAGTTGAAACGCTGTTCATTATTGAGAGTATCAAATGAACACGCACAAGGCATTTACGTGTGTGGAGGGAAACTTTTACTTATTTTTTCATCTGATATTGCCCTGCTAGATTTATGTTGCACATATAAAAATAGTGGCCAGAAGTTCAATGCATTTAAATGTTACTAAATATTTCATATATAAATAAAAACAAGCAGGTTCCTTTTATCCAATGTGTAAAGTATTTAAATCATTCTAACAATTTGCTCAGGCATGATAAGCATATGTAAAGTGTGAAAATCCATTAATTTCAGTGATTTAAATGGTTATTGCACTTTGATAATGTGTGTAGAATAGAGTAAATGTGATATAATCATTTTTTACATAATAATTAAAATGGTTTTTATGCTCTATTGGATAATATCCATCTATCATACTGCATTTTACTTTCGTGTTTTCTATCATTTTCATATTATGATGTAAAAAAAACAGTCATTTTTTTTACAAACTAATTTTTTGTGTGTCTTTTTTTAGGTAAATTTCGTGAGAAAGCATCGATTCTTCACAAAATTGCTAAAAACAAATGTCAAGTTGAGGACTCGAACGGAGTCTCCGGTAAGTGTGTTTGGGAATCTTCCCACTTTAAATAGTTATTGCACCGTTTGTCTGTTTTTATTTTGTTTTAAACATATTCTATAAATAAGAAAATTCTAAATAGTCATGAATAACAAAAAGGCCAACAATAATGACCATGTGATGAAAAGGAGCATTTTTGTACTTAATGGAAATGAACTAAAAATAATGTAATGTCATTTAATGTTAAAGTGGTGGATGTGTATATGCTGAAGCCTCACATGGACTTTCATTTGATGTGATAAATTATGCTAACCGTTTCAGATTAGCATATTAGCCTGAGACCTAGAGTGTGTTTGATCAGAGTGGATTGAGCATCTTAGCTGCTGTTTCAACAACGCTCAAAGGTAGAGCAAACTAAGATAATAATAGGATTGTAGTTTATGATTGTACTTTTTTTTTCATCTTATAAATGTTAATAAAAGGGTGAAACACTTGCTCTGTTCATCTAACAGCCACCCACAATTTAACACACAGGTCTTTTAAAGGTGGTGTATGTTGTGATTATCATCAGCACCGGCATTTTCATAGGTTTCCGCACCCCAGTGCAGGGTAATATAAACCCTGTATACTTGGGTTCCTGCTCACCTGGTTCATCTGACATTGATTACTGTTGCTGGGAATGCTGATAAGACTAATGCTTGTATCTGTGATGTAGCTTGTATCTCTGTTGTGTGTGTGTTCTTAATCAAACAAATGTATCGGCACACCAAGTCTCCTTGCTACGACTCTTTCTGTGGTACAACCCTGATACGGATTTTTCAAACACTTATAACATCACACAGATTCAGCAGCGTGCCTTCACACTTCAGTCACAAATAAAAATTTTAGGGTAAGGAGTATGGTCAGGCATGAGTTGTTAAGATTCCAGGGTGTAGAAATTGCATAAAAAGAGCAGTTACAGGGCATAAATACTGCTCATTAGCTTGAACCCGTCGTACAAACTGGCGCACAAGGCACTTGTTGTTTGTGAATGAAAAAGCTCTGTGGTATTTGCGAAATGCAAGTCATGTCTTTTAACAATGAGCTGACTTCACACAGAAGAAGAGAGATCATCATCTGAGTACAGTTACATGTAGACTCAGCTATTGTGCATACTTATGTAATTTTACCAGATTCCAAACAGTCAGTCGCTGGTTAAATAACTCACAGTCACTGGAACCTAGTGATGTCAGTCTGTTTCGAAACAACACAGAGAACACTGCAATGTAGGTTTGGTCAACTTTTGCTTTCAAACCAGCAAATGCAAAAATGTCCCAAAAACAAAAATCAACCATTAACATAAACAGAAAGAGACATATAGAGATGGTAATGTCTAGAAAAGTGTTCTAGAATTGTTGACACTTTAAGGAAAACTTGGTTAGATCTACTGTGCCAAAAGAAATTTGTAATCAAGCAGCATGAGCTATCAACAAGATATTATTGGTCTAGCAAAATTGCATCGAGTTGTATTTTGTTTTACTGTATGTATCTTATTTAAAAATGGATTTTAAAAAGTGTTAATAGGTGCATGATGACAAGATGAAGTGCTTAGTATTGCAGTGTCTTGATGACAAAGATATCTTCCTAGGAGCCTTTCTGGTTGTGTTTTGATTTTTCTGTGGGATTCTTTGAAAATAAAGACGTGAGTATGGTCAAATGTAATTTGTATTCTACATCGATCATTTGAAGGAATTTTCAAATATATATATTGAAATCAGCATACTACTGAAAAAAAGAATAACTTGAACCTCCCAACCTTGTAAAAAAGTCCCTTGCTTTAAAATTTGAAAGTGACACTTCTGCAAATTGTATTCCCCTAAATGATGTAGTATTGGTGAATTTTATCAAGTTATATTTGGTGCATAATCTAGAAAATACTCTAAAAGTACTTGTGGGGGAGCCAAAAGTGAACTGAATGAAAGTTTCAGGTGAGGGTTCGAGCTTCCATCACGAAATAATTCTAAACTGGCTTGTCCATCAAGTCAATGGACAATGTTCCATGCTCCATGGACAGTGGGTGAAGGGTCATCTAATTATCTTAAGGAGAACCTTTAAAGGAGAAAGAAGGACACATTAATAGCGTAGAATTTATGATTTATTGGTTAATCTGTTTTATCACCTGTGTAATTTATATTCTTGTTTTACTTTAGTGATAACAGAATTCCTCCTTTGCTTATATCAATTTACAAACTTAATTCCATCCATCAATAACACCTGGTTTGTCTTGTGTCACTTACTTGTGTGCGTAGGTGTAGATAAGAATGTGCCGAACAGTTCGAGTGTGGAGGTGGATGTGACACCACCTATGAACGGCAGCGCTGGAGCTGAAGGAGACACCGTGAGTCATTGCTCACATTGCCTGTCACACTCTGGAAAAGCAATGAGTTATTATTCACAGTGAATCATGGGCCTTAAATAACACACTGATGCTCAAAGATTAAAGAGACTTCATTTCTTATATTAACATTACACACAAACATACAGAGATGAAACAGCAATATTCAGAAAGTAATCCCCAAATCAAAAAACAAAAAAGTCTTAAGTCTTGACTTAAAAGTAGTAGTCATCCTCATGGAACAAAATAGTTTCACTTTACATATTTAATGACATTTAACATGCAAAAAAAAAAAAATAAATAAAAAAATTATATATATATATATATATATATATATATATATATATATATATATATATATATATATATATATATATATATATATATATATATATACAGAAACACACTCAGAGAGGGGAAAATTTATCACGGTTGAATCACGACTGTGACTTTACAAAGAGACCTGAAGGAAAAAGTCACAGCATGACTGATAACAGCTCAACACGCGCACACAAACAAACACAGACAGAACAGACGGCGCAGCAGCCGACCCTCAATGTCACCTCGACAAACCTGCTCTCAGAGCCTGCCATCAGTCCTATACACTTCTACTCGCTCTCTCTAGCGAAACACACAGTTGCATACAAACATTCTCTCTCATGCAGGCTCTCAGTTAAACTCTCTGTAACATATGAAGTCTCCTGCAGGAATACGCACACACCCAGTACAGCTGAAAGTGACACTGAAAAATCTTCAAGACTCAACAAGCTGTTATTTTTGCCTAAAGCAAGTCGTGTTCATCTCAAAGACACAAGAGAGCCTTCAAAATGCAAATATACTTAAAGCTTAAGCATGTGACTCCTGACATCCAGTGTTGACATTTTACAGTTTTTCACAGATGCTATTACAGATTTTTCAATACATTTAGCACAACATCTGTCTAGGTAGGTTATAGAATGAACACATTTTTTGTTGCTTTGATACAAAAGGCATTCAGTTAACACAAACGTCAAATGTTTGAACTTATTTTACTCTCAAGCTCCACCAACACCAAAACTGTCATTTTAAACCCAATTTTTTTTCTCAATGTGTTATGATTGATTAAATTTAGCTGTCAGAAGAAAACATGTGTTAATGTTTTAAAAACGGTATTATTGTATTTTGGAAAATAGTTTTTTGAGCTTTGTTCACAATGGGGGCTTTTAGAATGAAATTAACTGTTTTGTCAATTGTGTGTTTTAACTGATGTGTGTTTTAACTGTCTTAGCAATTGTGAAAAACTGTAAAACACCAAAAAACACAAGACCACTAGTGATCGACCTTTATTCCGATAGCTCCTGATAGGATGAGTTTGTGGGAATTCGCTACCATGAGTGTTTTTGAAAAATCCCATTCTGCAGCTCTCCGGATTGGTTGTAAAATGTACATTTGTCGAACTGAAAAACATCTGATAAACCCAGGCTACCCTTGAAATGAGGAGTAAACTTCTTTAAAAAAGAAATGAAGTTGAAAATAATTTCAATAAATAAAAAGCACATTATAACATAATACTTATGAAGGTGTTTTCTCTGTACTAGAAGGAGAGAAATTGAGTTCAGCCATTATAGTTTGTGTCATGAGAATGTTTTCAGAAAAAAATATTACAAATGTAGAGGAATATAGATTTACAGTTTTTCACAATTGCCAAGACAGTTTTTTCAATACATTTAACAAGTTTGCTTAACTCTTAACGCACCGAGTCAGTTAAAACACACAATTGGTAAAACAGTTAATTTCATTGTCAAAACCCCCCACTGTAAACAAAACCCCAAAATTCATTTTCAAAATACAATAATACGGTTTTCAAAACACTATCATGTGTTTTTTCCCGACAGCAACATTTAGTCAATCATAACACATTGAGAAAAAATGTAGCTTTAAAATGACATTGTTTTGTTGTTGGTGGAGCTTGAGAGTAAAAGAAGTTCAAGCATTTGAAATTTGTGTTAACTGAATGTGTTTTTTTATCAAAGCAACAAAAAATGTGTTAATTGTAGAGCCTACCTTGACGGATGTTGTGCTAATTGTGTTAAGAGTTTGGGAAAGTTGTTTAATGTATTTAAAAAACTGTCTTAGCATTTGTGAAAAACTGTAAGTAGCCAAATGCTAATAAACTCTTGTTAATCGTATAGCTCCCTATTCTTGTATGTATCATATTTGTGCCCATAGATATTCTGAGTGTATCTGAAGCAAAGATCTATCAAGGTCTTAGTCTATCATAGTCCTGATGAAGATAGCTTGTGCAATATTATTGGCATACGACTTGGTTTCAGTTGTATATCCCGTTCCAGAATTTACAAGATGTCTAATTACTTGGATTGTTGCATGGTCTTTTAATTATGTACTTTAATGCTACACTATGAAAAAAATGCTACAAAAATGAGGTACAAATGCCCTGTTCATTTCAACTAACATTGCATTCTAGGATAGTCTGTTGATTTAACAGGGGCCATTACATCCCAAACATCTAGGTGACATGTTTCTATCTTAATTTTGTCTTAATAGTGTCTGTTTGGCATTAAAAAATATTCTCGCCTTGATTTGATCCCAGTGTAAACAACAAGTACCTTATGGTATAGCGAACAGGGACGACCAGGTGCTCTCTGGGTCAGAGTTCAAATTTTTTTGTAGCATCATAAGAATGTATAAATATACATTAAATTAAGAAATTCTCTGTACAATTATGAAAATTTCAATTTTTAAATGTATTCTTTTTTCTACCAGGTAATTTTCTGCCAGTACTGTTTCTAGTCTTATGCATAATAGAATGTATACTGTACTTACTCTTCTCCTTAAACAAAGAAAATCTAAATCCGACCCAGGATCTCTCTTCCTGTCTCTGACATTGGTAATCTTATAGGTTGGACTAGATAAAAATTAATCTCTAAGGTTATGACTAATTGAACCCATACATAGTTATTTATCTTCTGGAGAGGCAGAAAGGCAAGCAAGGGATTGCATCCTTTTTTCACTTTCTGTTGAAAAGCAAATGCTGGTAACCAAAGCAGCTTTGCATAGGTTTGTTTCTGCTGCGTCTCGGTGGTTTCCATCAGCCGCTCACTCTGAGTTTGACAGCGAGTGTGTCTCTGAGGCTTTGTGAACACACACTGAAACACACCATTTATGAGAAAACAGAGACTGGTTAAAAACTGGTTTTAAAAAACATGCTACTGTACAATAAAATATTTTCCTTCATACAATTCTATGAAAAAGGTTCAATAGTATTTTTTAGACCAAATTACTCTATTTATTTTACGCAAACAAAGGTTTTCACCCTTTTACGGGCTTAGCCGCAAATGTCACACACATAGAACGTTAACTATACAAATTTGTTACAATTTTATGTTAACGCTTCTTGAATCCTGAAGTTGTGATCTGATTGGTTTAATTTATCAGAATTTCTGGGAAAAGTGAGTGTCGTGTTCATTTTAGTTATCCTGGGAAACAAAGTGCAGTTGTGAAAAGAAAAGCAGATTTTACTAGATGTGTGCCCTCTCGAATGCATTATGGACTATTATTGTTCTTTTCTACTAACTTCATATTATCTCTCGCCTTATGTGATTTTTTTCCAATGGTTAACTTGCTGTGTTTCGAACTGAGATTGACTGTTTGTTGTATCGAGATATACATGTGTGTGTGCGTGTGCGTGCGTATGTGTGCATGTATATATATATATACATATACACACACACACACACACACGCACACACACATATATATATATATATATATATATATATATATATATATATATATATATATATATATATATATATATATATATATATATATATACACACACACACACATACACACGTATATGGATGTGTTATATTAATAACCATCAAATCATTTTAATTCATAATAAGGGGGTTTAAAGTTAGTTTTTAGTCCCAAAGGTTTTAATAGCCTACTGGTTTAGGACTTGTTCCAGCTTGACTTGACTGCCCTGGGAGTCACACAGGCTTTAATTAGAAATTCATATACCTTTGTCCCAGATTAATGAGTCTGGAAGAGATAATGATGGTAGATCTCGACCTTTGACCTGTTTCAGGGTGAAGAAGAGGATGAAGACGATCAGCCGCTAAGTCTGTCCTGGCCAGAGTCGATTCGTAAGCGCTTCACATACCTCTTCATCCTGCCCATAGTCTTACCGCTCTGGATCACTCTGCCAGATGTCAGAAAGCCTGTGAGTCAATATTTCAATATTGTTTTATTTTTTTTTTACACCGCTTACTTCGTTCCAGCTTCTCTAGTTGTGAAGTTCAGAAATGCATTCAAGTAAAAATCTCATTATTATTAACCCTTTTCATTTCAAGGTCATGACCAAATTTAATATCGGCACTAAACTTTGAATCTTAACGCATAGCAATGCAATATAACTCCTGTTGAAGAAAGAAATCAGTGCTGCTAGAATATATACACATTTATTCCATTTTAGAAAAGAGCTTCATGTTAAAAAGCCTTTGATTTAGTAAATTTGGTTGTTTACATTAAATAGTTTTTCATTAAAAGGAATGACGTTTTTACACTATCGATTGTTTAGCTGAGGTAAGTCCAAGAAATGTCTAAGCAACTGAGGTTTATTATAAACTCTAGAGTTCTGTGTGGATGTTTTGTGCATGTCGGCACCTGGATTTAACTAAGTAAATATGTTTAGGCCTCCTATAAGACCTCAATAGTGATTATCTTTCAACTAGGAAAGGTATTTAACCCCAACTGGGGCAACGAGCTTCTCTTTTCTTAAACAACCCTGTCTGAAAACAAATTGCATAGTTGTGGAGAAGTCTGTTTGAGAAAGATCAAACTCTTAGCATGCATCAAGCAGAGACAACATCTAAGGAGATTGCAGAAAGCACACAGCCCAGATCTTACGTCCACAGAAAATCTTTGGGATGTAGAAGGCTTTAGCAGCAGTAAGGCTCTACAATTAATGCAAGATCTTGGTGAAAAATTATTGCAACATTGGATGAAATAAATACACACAGAACCTTACTGAAACAATTCCACAAGCAATGTGTGCTGTAATCAAGGCTAATATTACAACAAAGCATTAGTGTTTGTGACTTTTTTTTGTTGGCCACTTTTTTCAATATGTTACTTTATAACTACGTCTAAAAAGGCATTTTAACCTAGATTATTAAAGAAATTTGCACACATACATTTTTCTGGCATTCCGTTTATGTTAAACAAATTTAATAAAAATTTACATCAATAAAATAATTGCTGTATTAATCTAAAATAAACTGTATCTTGTGCATATTTCTCCCGTAGACATCGAAGAAGTTTTTCCCCGTTACATTTCTGGGAGCTATTTGCTGGATTGCAGCATTCTCGTACTTGATGGTGTGGTGGGCTCATCAGGTAAAAGTGATGAATATAACTCTATATGACATGTCAAATTAACTTATTTTTTGTCTTGCAAAACTCTTATTTCTGTCTTTGTTAAAATGTTTAATGGAAATTAGTGATTCAAAACCTGAGGCATTCATTTTCTCATCGTGAGAAGCTCTAAATGTTTGGCTGCAGTTGTAGATTTATGATCTTTGTTTTTATCATCCACAACATCTTTTGCATTTTGCCTGTGACCATAGGGAAATTAAATTGTTTCTTCATGAATTATATTTGTTCCTGTCAATTTCATCATAGAAACACATACAAACCACTCCTTCTCTCAGTTTAATACATATTCTTTTTTTCTTCATCTGCATGTCTCCACAGGTTGGTGAGACGATCGGGATCACTGAGGAGATCATGGGCCTTACTATTTTGGCAGCAGGAACCTCCATTCCGGATCTGATCACCAGTGTCATCGTGGCTCGGAAGGGTCTGGGGGACATGGCAGTGTCTAGCTCAGTGGGCTCCAACATTTTCGACATCACTGTGGGGTAAATAGATAATTATCTTTTTGAATAAAACGCATTTTGTGGGAAGTACAGCGCAGGTTGACATCCCAGATTTACACATATATGCAACACAAGCCCACTGATGGAATGCATGATGAGCATGTGCAAACTACAGACATAAACATGCACTGTAATGGTCCTTTAAAGTGCATAATCGTTGTGTTTAGACTGATAGATAATTTTAGAGAAAATCAATTCAAAGTATAAACTGTCTAGTCAGAATATAATGTGGATTTAAGTGTCTGTTTTATTTATTTGGTGATCAAAAATGCATTCCTGTCACCATATTTAATTCACATATAACCCCCCATGGCAAATGGAAAAATTTGATAGTGTTTTACAGTTTTTCAGAATTGCTAAGACAGTTTTTTCAATATATTTAACAAGTTTGCTTAACTCTTAACCCACCGAATCTGTTAAAACACACAATTGGAAAAACAGTTAATTTCATTCTCAAAACCCCTCATTGTAAACAAAACTCCAAAACTCATTTTCAAAATACAATAATACAGTTTTCAAAACACTAACACATGTTTTCTTCCGACAGCAACATTTAGTCAATCATAACACATTGAGAATAAACTTTGTTTTAAAATGACATTGTTTTGATGTTGGTGGAGCTCGAGTGTAAAAGAAGTTCAAGCATTTGAAATTTGTGTTAACTGAATGTGTTGAAACGTTAATTGATAATTTTTTTTATTGGGGTGGGGGGACTGTAGAATACTACCATATATGAAAATTATATGAAATTAACTCAATCTAATAAATAAGTCTGTCAATAGTTCTCTACAATCAACAATGAATGATATACATTGCAAATTTAAAAGTATAAAAATCTAAAAATAGACCATTTTAAAATTTGTCAAATAATTGTTATTTTAAATAATCCAAACAAACTTTTCATTATTATAATTTTTCCCATAATGGAGCCGCTCTAGTAAATAAAACAAGTAGCAGCCTTTTAAGAAATCATTAAAGATATTAGCCACATTTAACAAGTTTGCTTAACTCTTAACGCACCGAATAAGTTAAAACACATGTATTATTGTATTTTTTTAAGACATATTTTCTTCCGAAAGCAACATTTAGTCGATCATAACACATTGAGAAAAATAGTTTGGCTTTAAAATGACAGAGTTTTGGTGTTGGTGGAGCTTGAGTGTAAATGAAGTTTAAGCATTTGAAATTTGTGTAAGCATTTTGTATCAAAGCAACAAAAAATGTGTTAATTGTGGAGCCTACCTAGAACGGATGTTGTGCTAATCGTGTAAAGGTTTAGGAAAGTTGTTAAATGTATTGAAAAATCTATCATAGCAATTGTGAAAGTAATTCTCGATCTACCCACCAAATATCTTGTTCTTCCTTGTTAGCAGTCGCTCTATGTATTCTAAAGCGGTAGTGAATGACTTCTGGAGTAGTCAGACTTTTTCTTTATATTTTTCCTTTGATCTTGCTTTCTGTGTTTTGCCAAATGTACCCACTTTTTGAATAAAGTGTTTTTCAAATACCAGGTTGCACTATGTTTTATGTTACATATACTTACTTAGTTGCACCAACGATTAACTACAACCCTGTATCTAAATAAATCGGCAAGTCGGTGTAAGTGTTTGTGGATTCTTGGCTGAACAGCTTGTGTGTACACAACTGTCAAGTTTCTGCAGAACTAGCTCTGTGATCGCTACAGTTCCCATGGATACTTTTCTTTCTGTTGAGCAGTCTGTGAGCTTGTTAATTTTCTGTGATTGAAAGTGTTTTTTTTATTGTTCTGCTGGTTGATAAACCCATGTGTCTCATCTTGAGTGTTTTCTCTCTCAGCCTGCCGTTCCCGTGGCTGCTCTTCTCTGTGGTGCATGGTCTGACTCCAGTGGGCGTCAGTAGTAACGGCCTCTTCTGCGCCATCGTTCTACTCTTCCTCATGCTGCTCTTCGTCATCATCTCCATCGCTGCATGTAAATGGAGGATGAGTAAAGCACTGGGCTTCATCATGTTCCTCCTCTACCTCGTCTTCCTCCTGCTGAGTGTGTTACTGGAGGACAAGATAATCGTCTGCCCCATCTCCATCTGAAACACGACGTCTACAGGAAACGCGTCTGGATTCTGAAACCAATGTGTATTATAGAACTTAAGGTAGATAAAACCTATATAAACTCTTATCTGACCAGGCACATCTCATTTCACTCGCAAACAGTGATTCCAATCTGAGATTGAGATCGTTCACTGCAATCTTTCAACACACCACAACATCACCGTTCCTGAGAAGCTGAGATGCTGCTTTCTCACTCCTTTCATTCAGAGACAGCTGCTTCCTAATGAACAAAAACAGTCACTTTTGATCTTGAGTGCACAGGTTTGATTCCCGCTGCAGCAGTTGTTTAAGAGCTGGTGAGTAATCAATCTTTTATCTCAGCCATCTTAGGCAACCACAGCCCATATACCCTTGAGTGAGGCTTCAGACCTTACTGTTGCAAGAAGCTGGTGTCCCTGGAAGAGTTCCAAACGTACATAGCTAGTTGACACTTTACTCTGATTCCTTCTTACTGAAGGCTGAAGGGTTGATCACTTCATCATTGTGCTGCACTAATATTAATGTGTACTGCACCCGAAAACCTTCATCACACAGCTAACTGTGATACAGACACTTCACAACTTGAAGTAATGAAGATTCTGAAGTGTGACATTTTCAGAAACCCTATAACTAAGAGAAAGGTGCATGCTTCAACCCTGTGATCCTACTAGAGAAAAGACCCTTGGGTTCTTATAATAACATTTAAACATGCCTTCAAAATAAGATACAGTATGTCATAAAAGCAAATAGAAAATACATATTATAACTCACCATAACAAATAAGGAATCCGTGGACTCTTATGTAAGATTTTTCTAATGATACTGCGCCCTCTAGGGCTAATTGGATGCAACGATGCATGAACTATGTCCAGAAAACTGTCAGTTCCTGTTGCTAATATCAGAAATGGTTGCATTGGTTTCATGTTGTAAGGATTTTCTCCAATGCCTTGAATACAGACTAGTCTTATAGTTTTCATCTTATCTTTAGCACCAATATGACATGAGAAAAGGAGTCTTGGCATGCACAGTGAAAAAGTGAGTAAGGCCTTTTTCAAAATAAAAGTTTATTCTAGATTTCTAGATAGGAAATATTGGTTAAGTTTATTCTCAGTACTGATTGACTCGCAAACTTGTTCCAGTTCATGATATCTGTACTAAACCTCTAAAACACATTAACAAGCTGAAGGATAAGAAAAAAAAAAACAAAAGCACGGGCTAAAAGACAGCAGGGGTCCCCTATCTACCTATTTAAAGCAGGTTTTTTTTTGTAATAAGTGTAATATAACTCTAACAATTTGTTCGCACTATGTGCAAGTATGGGCAAAATAAGTTAAGTGTACTGCTGTTTGCTTATATGGGAAAACTTCAAAGATCTTTTCAATCTAATGTAATCGATGGACTTCTAAGAAGCACACCTCCTGTAGGAAAAGAGAAATTAAAATAAAACATAATTTGAAAAATGCACTCTAAACAAGCAGACCTGCTAACATATTCAATATATATATATATATATTTTTTTTTTTCCCCCCTAGGTTTTGACATTTTAAATTGTCTGCTGATGCGAAATTGCAGCCGCTTTTAATGCATGCACATTCTTGACCTGCTGAGTGCTGTGGATCACACACAATCAGCTCAAACACCTCAATCAGCTCTGCTCTTGTCTCCTAAACTATATGTGCACTCAATCTGCTTTCCCCCGTGAAAAAATTGTAGGCGTTGAAATCATATTTTTTATTTGTCAATGTTGATTTTGCGTTGAAGTGGCTTGGTAAGAAACCTGATGACATTACTTTTACACCGATCTATTTTATAACAGTACTACTCGACTTGGCTCAACTTGGAGGGTTTGTTTTATTTGGGGCGGGGGTTTCTACCATGTTCTATACATGGAACAGGTACTTTTTTTGTAACCAATATTTTTTTCAAAGAATTTCTTCTCTTTTGACTGAATCCAACCAACTCATCAATGCCCGTGAGTCCCTTCAGGCTTGTGCGTTTATGAAACACTGGTATTTTTGGCCCATAGCAACACAAAAAGTGGAGCTGCAAAAAAACCATCACAGACAGGCTGTGTTGCTTCATACTCGAACATACACAGCACTTACATTTGGGGATAAGTTATGGAAAACGGTTCAATGACTGGTATGAGATGTGATCCGCATCTGAGAACACAAGGGTTAAAATCTAACTGCAGTCTTGTCCTCTTCTGTCTCTTTCACTAGCCCCAGCTAATATATTCCATTTAGTACATCCATCCATGCAGAAACATGTCCTGAAATATTCAGAGCTAGACAGCTGCAAAAGCCTTTTGGTATTGTTTAAGTTGATAAAAGGCAGAGAGCATTCCTCCAATGTCAAAAAAGCTATTGTCTGAATTTGCATGAAATACAATAATTATATAGAAAGTCAAGGATTTTATGTTGTTTCATAGCATTTGCATTATTTTGCCCAACTAAACAAGTTACATCAATCTTATTTATTGACTTTAAAATTGCAGATTTTCTTTAAAATTGACATTGGCCAGAGAAAATGCTTATCGACTAATGGCCTCTGAGGAAAAAAAATCGCTTATACTTTTTTTTGTTAATTTTGACTTTAGAACATGTCAATGAGGCTGGCTGCTATGATTTTTAAATTTTTTTTTGTATTTCTTTGCTCTTTTTTCTTCTACACTGCTGTAGTTTTGAAAACTTCAAAGTATTCCACATTTTAGAGTTGATCAAGTCAGAGGTCTGCTTGGGAAGAGAAAAGCTTTGCTGAGAAGAAATTTCTGAGGGAAAAAGTGCTCTAAAGATATCAAATTCTGTGAAGCATGAACTAATTGGTGTTTAAAAAATCCTGGTTTTGAATGGGAAAAATCGTGAAATCTTTAGCATTGCATAACACTTAATTTATGCCACATTTAAAAAAAGACTCTTTAAAGGGTTAAAGATTAATTGCAACGTGTTGCATTTTCTACATTAATTGGTCACTTTTAGTATTTTCAAAAACTGTTGAATGAGTATAATGATGAACAAAACTTTATACTGTAGAGTAATTCAGCTGAAGTATTCAAAAAATGTACATCAATATCTATGAATATGCTAATAAATCTGCATGTTTTTCAGCAAGGGTGAAGAAAACCTCTATTCTCTAGTCTTTACAAAAACTTTCAAGGGAAATGTGTAGATGCGTTTAGTATAGATAGTTACTGTACGTGTTAGAAACTACACATATAGCAATTCTCGCAGCAACAATTATGTGCATTTGAAATACATTTTTCTAATTAGCATTCAAAAATAAAATGGTTATGGGCTGAAATTGTCATTTTAGACACAGAACAGTATGCATGAAAGATGTGTCGCTATAATAATAGCATATTGATTTGCAAAACTAAAAGAGTGTAAATGTGCTAGCGCAGTCTAAAATGATACTAGATAGTAAAAATTCATTTTAGATGGTTAAAAGCCACTCATTTAAAAGTAGCTCAATCTATGTGAACACTAAAGGTGCTTTAGATCAATATAACCTGTACAGAAACACATTTATTACTAACAAATACACCGCTCGCATTACACAAACTGAGCATGTACATCACACATTCTCCTGAAAATGATTTTGTTCAACTCCTAAATAATGTCTGAATGACTTGGATGAGTGATCTTCCTGGAATGCACTATGTGGATTTTTCTTTTGACAAGTTACATGCTTGTTTTACAAGCCTTTTATTTTATTTATTTTCTGAAAACCCCAAACATAGATTTACTTTTTAAGAATGACAATGCAATATTGCCTTCTTCTTCTGAGTTTGCTCCTAGAAGCCATGGATGATTTTGATGTGAATACATTGATTATTATGTCATCAGATTTTCGCTTAAAAATCTAAGTGTTTGTGGCAATTTGGCTGCTGAGTTAAGACGCTTCGCAATGCATTCTTTCATGGAGCAAGTTTGAAGGTGAAGATTTTGGAGGTAAAGTTTTCATTTTGGGGTGATCTGTTTCCCTTCCAATTGATTTTACATCGGTGATGCTTTCCAAGTAATGAAAAACATGTTTAAATTCAGACGTGTCTTTAACAGCAGGTCAGTCACTCAGCAGATGGATTGTTCACGATCCTGCTTGGCAATTTGTGTCTGGTTAAACTGGATTGTACAGCGCCCTCTGGAGTTTGTCAGGTTTTATTTCATATGTTCACTATTTCTGGAACATCTCTCCAAATCCACTGATTTGTGTGTTTTTGTTTGTTCGCTTGTATGTGTGGATGTTTTTAAATCATAGGAACAGATGCTTTGTTTTTATAATTATTATTTTTTTTCCTCATAAAACTGTTCTGAGCAGAGTGAGCATGAAACTGAAATGCAAATATTCAAATACAAATGATCTTTTCTTTTTTGTGTGAAATCTCGCTATGTTTTGTGGGTTAATTATTCTATTTAACACAATCTTTATGACAGTAGATTGAATTTGAAAAAAAAAATCATAATATACCTCAAGATGCTAAAACAAGGTAAACGAGAAAATTGTAATTTTTCTTCAAACCGTTCTTTATATTCACAATAGCTGAACGTTTAGTTAATAGGGAGAATTTATTAACAGTGAAACACTAAATGTGTTTATGTCCCATTAATCCAACAAATAAAAAAACAATAAGAAATTGTATTAAAGCAATGTAGCAGTTTTGCATTTAAATGCAAAAATATGTTTTCTATTTCTTTATCTACTCCCGGAAGTGAAAAGGTAGCTTTAGACAGAATTTACTCCTTTTTGCACAGTTACATTCAATTTTTATATAAATAATATAATTTACATTTGCTTTACAAGTATTTATGTTATTTATTGTGTGTATATATTTACAAACAGGGCTGAAGCGCATTATTTATTCTTCCGATGACCTTACTGACTTTATTCAGCTTCATTTTAATTCTTAACATTAGTTTTGTGTTCAACTACAGATGAATTATATGCACATTGTTGTGATGAAAGTGTGTGTTTATTAATATTTAAATAATGAATGCTGCATTTTTCTGTTTTTTTATGAACAGAAAAAATGACCTCAAAATGAAAATATCTTTATTTCTTCTCTATCTCTTGCTCCAAACATTGTGGGGAATTTGTCTGTATGTCCGAAATATATAGTATGAAAAATGCTATGAAGGCCTAGCCCTTTATTTCCTTTCAGAAGAGCACGCAGTTGCCAAAAATCTTTAAGTCGATTGAATCCAGAAATGTTTGAGAGCATTTCATGGAGGATAAATAGTAAGTAATCATATTGAGAGCTGAACCGTCCCTTTAAAAGTGAAAATGCTGATTCTTCACATTTGTTTCACATGCCTTTGTGACTTTTTTATTCTTTTTTATTTAGGTCTTATTTCTTCATAAAACTGCACTTTTTGTACCTAAAAGGACTTTGAAACCTATTTTAAACATGTTTCAACAAATCTTTCATGAAGGATTGTTTTTTTCTTTCATTTGTTAAATTCAAAAGTTCTTTATTTTAGTGTCCATTTTCCCTTTTTATTTGAACTGTACACATTCTGTACACAGATACTAATTCAATCAGAATATATAGAGATGTTTATGTAAATGCAAAGTATGTATTAAGCAAATAAAAGCAGATATAAAGGAGGCTTTCTATGTTGACGTTATTTTGAAAACTATTTAAACGTGGCCAAACAATGGTGAAGTCGGGAATCAAAACAAATCTAAATGAGAATACTGGCTCATACTGCAATTTAAGATATTCTTGATTGTTTTAGAGATTGCTGTGTTAGGACAAAGCAAACAGCTCTGTAGCAGCCCAGGTACAAAGTTGGCCTTTGCTGTAACTAAGTTATATTATAAGTATACTCTCAGGGCAGAGCTTGGTTGTTCACTACCTAAATTCTGAAGGGGGTGGTAAGAACCTTGGGCACATATTTAGGCCTGGGCTTAAGGATTTCATTAGGGCCATCAGTTCCAAATTTTTATAAAGTCTTGTCAACAGAGAGTGCCTGCAGATGCAACACACGCGGATCTTCTTGGTGAGAGTGACGCCAGTCAACGAACGACTCCACTTGCTAGGAGCCCTCTCTGAATCTCGCAGACTCTTCCTTCAGCAGGCTCAGGGCGTGTTCTCGAGAGACATTCTAAGTTCAGCTCCATTCATAAGCTCATCCAAGCTCTGCTTCCTGATCACAGATACCGTAATGTGAGGTCATCCATGGTGACACTGAAGGCGTCATCTGGGGCCAAAGGTGAATTAGGGTAATGCCTTTGATTCTGGGGTAACATGTCTGCCTGTGTCAACCACAGACACTGTTTTTGGACAACCAATGTGGACATTGTGCAGCAAGCAAGTCAAACGTTGCTTCCATCGATCAAAGAGCAAAACTAATCATGGATCATAATCAGATTGTGGCCACAACTTCCTAGTTCATACTGTCAGTGGCTTAGCATTTATACATGAAAGCATTCCTGGAATAGAGTCAGATCTGCCCGTCCTAACCCGCCACTGTAAGGTCCGGCTTTAGCTTAGTCGAAGTACTCTTGCTGTGCAAAGCAAAAACTTTGGCCTGACACAGCATCAAGGGAAGTTAGGCAGAGGAAGCTGGCTGACCTTCATGTTGAAGGGGAATTCCATATTCTAACCTGCTCACAGCCCACAATGCTAAATAGCAAAAATGATATTTTGACCCTTATTGGAAAGAAGAAGATCTCTCTGTAGCGGAGTGCAGCAAAGACTGAAGAACTGGAGCATTTAGTGACTCTGACACACTGGTTGCATCATTAGTCTTTTCCATAGTATGTGGATGGATTGGCCCATGCTAACGCAAGGCTCCAATGTCGTCACTTCAATTTGCATTTAGGATGATTATTGACAAAAGTACAATTTTGTGGTTGTTTTTGGTCATTTTAAACATCTTTAAGTCATTTTTTCCAGGTCAGTAAACAATCTATTCCTCCTGCTCAATCTATTCTAAAGACTATTCTAAAGAGAGATTTTCCTAAGTATACATTATAATAAGTGCTGTTTTCAGACAAAATCAACATTCTCTATTAAAATTACTTGTCTGTATTTATCATCTATATAATAACAGAACTTTTATATTGTCCAAAAATATGTTTGTCTGTCCGCCACTTACTTTGGTTGAGACAGCTTATTATAAGATGCTGAAAATATATTTATTAGTATTCATATTTTTATTTAAAGAAGTAACGAACAGCCACCATGCTGTACACTTTTTTTTATCACAGCAGATTATCTAATTATTCATTCATTCATTCATTCATCTTCATGTCGGCTTTATTCCCTTTCGGGGTCGCCACAGCGGAATGAACCACCAACTCACTGGCATATGTTTTCTGCAGCGGATGCCCTTCCCTGCCGCAACCCATCGCTGGGAATTATCTAATTATAGTGAATTATAATCTTTATTTTCAACAACCATATGATGAATGACATCGCATCAAGTTAAGTAGTCCTGAGGGGATGGATTTAACTACAGAAGAAAATTATTTAAATTTAATGGAAAAATTTTTATTGGATAAAAAATGCAGAATTTTTAAAGATGAGTCAAATATGTGACTCAGGTACAAGCATCCACATGTTTTTCAATTGTGAAAAAAATAAATGTTTGCATTTTAATGTTATGAATTCAAAATATTCTATATTTTTGATCAATGGGGAGAAAAAATATGCACAAAACACAGTTTCCAGGCTATTAATGCTTGAAATGACATTTGGACAATTTAATTTGTATTTTTAATGGTGAAAAGGTATAGATGAGGAGAAAGTCGAGATCCTACTGTCTAAAAGTATTTTGGGTAATAAAAAACAAAGTGAATTACATTTTGCCGCACACCTTTCAATCCAATTGGTTTTGACAGAATTATTCAAATAGTCAAGTAACTCAAATCCTCCATTGTATATATTTTCAACCAACAGAACATTTTTAAACTTATAGGGGTGTGTTTTTCTGTCAGAATATTACCAAACTTTTATGATCATCAGATAAGGAAAGACTAGGAAACATCAGTCTAGATAAACCTTATACCTTTGCAAGAAAACTCTACCTAAAATTGAAAGATCTCTTCGTAGCCAATTAATAGTTTTTATTTTATTTTACAGTTAAAATGCTGCTGCTGCCCATCAGTCAAATTTTCTAAATATTTAACACTCATTTACTGGAATACTTCATATTGATTCAGAAAAATAACGTAAAGGAAGTATTTCACTTTTTTAATATTTAGGACAAGATTTAAGGCATCTGAAAAATAATGGATCCCATTGTCTGTACGCTACAGATCTCGACCTGTTGTAGCACGTCACTTCCGGAGAAACCGTCGCCATAGTTACCCACGGATACACATATACTGGAAACTGTTTTAAAAGAAGATCTAGCGCTCTCTCCAGAGGCAGACATGAGCGAGGCTCAATCAGAACAAATCTTCTACCAGCTTTTCGTCAGATGCGCAGCTCAGACCCAGTTTTCAGCGCTCGCCTCGCACCCGAGCCCGTGCAGACGCTACCTGGAGGAGCGCGTGTTTCCTGTGCTGCTGCCCGGACTGGAGGCTCTGTTAGTGGAAGCGCAGAAGCAGCAGTGCATGGAGAAAAACAAGACGTCCTTCAACGGCTGTGACTTCCTTACAGAATGGCTATTCAATAGTAACCCACTCTGGACTGCTGAACGGATGCCTACAGAATTCCTGAACATTCCTTTTGTCCAGGACTGGTTTCTCAAACACCCCCGGCCGCAGGTTCCTCCGCAGCTGTCAGAAGAGCAGGCTGCAGTACTGGTCCAGGCTTTCTGGAGAGGGTACAGGGTGCGTGTGCTTCCAGATGTTCAAGAACTGAGGCAGTGGCAAAGAGAATGGAGGGAAAAGAACTGTGACATCAAGAAAACCGTCCAAGAGTTCTGGGCACATCAAGAAAACAAGGTTTGGTCCGAGTTGGTTGAACTTGAGCAGCAGGTGGAATCTGATGTGTCCATAGAGGTTGTGCCCCCCACCCCCCAGAGCGGAGTGCTTTTAACCCCTGCTCCTCAAAGCTCATCAGAAAGAAGAGAACTGCTTACTCCCAGCAGCATCGTCTCCCCGGCCATGTCTTTTCTTGACATTTCAGACAACCCCATGTACTGCAGACCTGCAGAGTAAAGAAAGGAAATGGGACCTTATCCTTTATTTGAGAGTTAAAATAGTCAAATAATCCTCTTTTGAATCAAGACGATGATTTTCCTGTAGAAAACCATTAGTGTGTAGATCTAAATATTGTTTTAAAAGGGATGCAGAACGTGTTAGTTAGTTAGTTAGTTAGTTAGTTAGTTAGTTAGTTAGTTAGTTAAAAAGGTTTGAATGTACTTTTTTACTATTACAAATATGTACTCGATCATCTCCAAGTTCAAGCTTATTTAGCTCAGTTGGAGGTAACCTTTAATTTTCAATAAACGTTACGAAAAACAAACCATTTAAACTTGCATTACTAAATTACGTTGAACTGGTCTGCTTGAATATAATAAACACAACACTATTAAAAAGTGAATAAAGATTTTTGATTCCGTTTTAGAGCACAAATGGCTAGTTATTAAATCACTTCAGTATCTTCTGTTGACCACTAGATGACGGTATTTTACAAAAAACACTAACAAAAGTGTAAAATCAATAACATTTTAATACTAAATAGACAAATATTACAATTTTATATGACACGTGTTATGTCAACCAGCATAATACAAAGGATAAAATGTAATATTTACAAATAAAGTAATAGATTTCCCTCCAATAGTTTTCAGTGAAAAAAAAAACATTTGGCTTGCCATTTGTATATTTTAAAAATTAAGTTTGTATGTAATTGAGCTTTCAGAATAAAGAAATGAATCCAGAAATTAAATGTATGTTCATACAGCTTTCCTTGCAAAGTTCTCGCAAGTGGGATTCTGAGTGTGTAGCAGAAGGAGAGGATGGAGCAGCTGCGTTCCTGGAGCTGGCACACAGTTCCACGCCCCAGAAGACAGTTCTACCCCTCTGCGTGTAATTCTGATACTGTCCACACGGTGGTCATCGCAAGTTTTTAGGTTTTTTTTTAGGGTGAGTTTTTTTTACATCGTAAATTTATTTTTACATCATAAACTTTACATTTACTTTACCCTAACATAATAGAGAGGTCTGCTAAATTGTTAATAAGTGTAACGTTATTGTAATAACCTGGAAAACTTAAATTAATTTTTAAAAATAAGTTTAATTAAATGGCTGGACTCAAATAGTGAGTTTATGTTATTGTATTGCAAACCGGCAACTGTATACTTTATAACTTCTTTGAGAATACAAGCTAACTATAGGCAGCAGACACCAAATACATTTTCATCAATAGTTTATATTTAATCCAGAATGTTAATAACTTTATATCGGGATTCATGATTTACTCAAAGTTTGCTGCAGCTACAGGTAATACATTTTCAAGCTTAAATTGCAACATATTATTAAGAAAACAAATAAAATACCTACTTTGCAGTTTAATTGCGTTGATCAATATAAACATTGACAATTGTATGTGTGTTATTACCATTATATCTGTGTTATTATTATATTATATTATATTATATTATATTATATTATATTATATTATATTATATTATATTATATTATATTATATTATATTATATTATATTATAATGAATCTAGTCTAGAGCGGTAGATATACAGTGGTGCCACTATTTGATCTCGCTGCCAGACGGTCACGTGGTTCATGGGGTGTCTGAATATTCTCGAAGGTGCCTCTGTGCCGTTGCTCTTTATAGGTTTTCAACGAACAGATCCACCATGGGCATCCGCTGCGTAAAACACATGCCAGAGAGTTGGCGGTTCATTCTGCTGTGGTGACCCCGAAAGGGAAGAAAGCCGACATGAAGATGAATGAATGATCCGCCATGATTGCAATGACTATTAAAATAATTACAGAAATAAGCTGAGTATCTTTTCACTTTAACTTTCTATTTCGTTCGTAGTTTGCATTACGATTGCATTAGACGTATTTATCATCAGATTTAGGAGGGAAATAATAAGAGGTCGTGAGTGTCTTTTTATCAAAATAAAATCTTTAGAACTACTAATCATCTTTAATATGTATTGGCCATTTTTGCGTGATTTATGTATTTAAATACCAGTGTAATAGATATTCGAGATGTATTGTGATAATATCAGTGGTGAAAATATTTTTTATTACTTAATTTCCTATTTTAAAATGTACAAAAGTAAATGAATAATGTCTTTACCGCACTATCAAAATCCAAAATTAAGCTACTCATCAAAAAAAAAACTTTTACAGACATTTCACACTAATACTATATATGTTATAGGATTTAAATCTTTTGTTGATATAAAAAATTTCTATAAAAATTGTCCTATTAAATGCAACTGCAAACATAAAGTCTGTTTTAGTCTGTTTGTCAGCATTTCCTCTTACGCTGTCTGGCTAGCATTAGCTAATGGTACACAAAGTTAGGTTCCATGAGCTCCTTGCCAAATCTCTAAAAGTTAAGTTAAATTCAGCAAACTCAAACAGAACTTTAAGTTACAGTCTCTCCTGCATGAGGGCTATCATGTACATGTCGTCCAGTTGAAAACCTTAATGATTTAAACAGCTTTACATTGAGATAACGACTAAAATGTCTGCGTCAATTTGTCGTATTGCGCTCCGCGAAGGATGCACGCTTTCGTAACCTCACACTGACCCCTCTCTGAAGCTCTGCGTGAAATTTTCTGAATGTCAAGGTTACCCAGAGTGCAAGTTCTGTGATTGGGCATAGTGGAGCAGAGCAAGCTTTCACTCTTTTTCTCTGATTGTCCTCCATGTTAAACACTGGATAAAGTAGTAAAACGTTGGGGATAAAGTAAATAACCTTCTTTGTGTTCTGTGCTGAGTTTAGCTAGCTGGAAGTTAGCATTGTCATCATGGCATGTTGTTATTAATTAGTTTAGAGACCGTGCTTCTACAGCAGCAGTGGATGTATATAAGTTATATTTATATGATTTATGGGTAAATAAACCCTGTCTTTTGTTGGCGTCTGTGTTGTGTTTTGGTTAGCTAGCAGTTTACATTCTAATTAAGCCAATATGGATGAGTACATAGATAGCGCAAAATGGAGTGCACAACTATTAATGCTTTGTTGACAAATGGGTGTGCACAGAGCATTCCGCAGCTGGCAATTCTTATGCTCGACGCATAACTATAAATCCAGCTTCAGACTCCAGGGAAAAGAATGCAATTCAGCGCTCAGCTGAGCAATGTAAGGAACTAATCGTGCCTCTATTACCCAGAAGTAGTCGAGGAAAATCACCACCATTTTTGCCCGATTGCACCTTATCATAGACTTTATATAACATGGACAAAACAAGTTAAAAATGCTTGTAGCCAACTATTGCCTTCGTGAAGTGCATTAATTCCAAGTAACCAAATATGGGTCCAGCTACCTCTTGGGCCCTAAAACGGCAACTTCATCCACCTTCCTTCTGGAGAGATTCACTGAACTATTTTTGAGTTCAGTGAACCGCTTGAGGCTGCCTCCAAAACGGAGCAACCAATTCACATTCGCACCAATGTTAAAACTCTGGGGCTGAAAAAAAACTTTGGGGCTCTATTTGGTTTGTTGATTCAGATAGCTATGTTGATCTTCATGAACATATATATATTAAACAAGCAAATTTAACAAGAATTCACATCCCTCAGAGAGTTCATGAAGATCAACATAGCTATCTGAATATATATATATTAAACAAGCAAATTTAACAAGAATTCAACAAAATTTAACAAGAATTATATATTAATGTAAACTTTCGACCAATCACACGTCTTCACTATGCCTCTGACGACACAATTTCGAGCCCTGGCTATACCCATTTGAGCTTCAACCCAATGGTGTGGTGACGTCACGAACTCACTGTTAACGTTACATTCAGTCAATGGGTGACTCTGGTCATTCGGGTAACGAACTCCATGCGTACCTTCCTGCAGCCTACCCATATATTTGGGACATGGAAAGAGTGAGTTCTCAGAGCTCACATACTGGGAGGGACTTAAGGCATCCCTCTCTCGCGCTTTCTCTCTCTCTAAAGCATGAAGATCCCAGTCCTTGTTTCCAAAAATCTTCCGTGCTGTAAAGATTTTTACGTTTGCATCGCTCATGAGGATTGACTCGAGGCAGAAATGTAGTCAGTTGATCCGGATGAAGAGACATGGTGAGTCCAGATTTACATTTGGATTCTCAAAACTAGTTTAAAGTATTCAAAACACGCGGCATTTATATTAAATGTAGCATCACATTATGTTGAAGCCGGGTATCTATTCGATGGGAAAAAATATTCTGTGCTACTTAAATGTCAGCTGTTTCAGCTTGAAGCGGCTGAAGGAATGTCATCAGCCCTCACACCCAAATACATGGACAAAACGAACATTTATTATTCAAAAAAGTTAATTCTATTTAAAAGTAAGTTATGTTTATTCTAACTTATACACAGTTTATACGTTCAATGGATATAAACTCGTCTATTTCAGAAACAAATACTAAAAAGATTTTTAAATATTCAATATAGTAATATAAAAGTAGAAAATTATATTGTCCACTCTTTTATTATTCGGGTGTTTTAATTTATTGTTAGTCATTATATCGACAGTTACAACTTCTATATTTATTAAATAATACCTTGTTGTTGTTAATGTTTACATCTCCGCTATAATGTAAAAAATGAACACATTTATTCATTGAAATAACAGACGACTTATAGATTCGTCAAACATGTAGAATTGTTTATCATAGAAACATTTCTGAATTTCTATTAAGTGGTGAGTTTACTGTGAGGTTTGGAGAGCAACAGAGTGAGGTGGGAATTCCCCTCCTCAACAGAGGAAACTGCAGGATCACACACATACGCACATGGAAACAACCTCAATAAAACTACTGTCTACTGTACATACTTCTGAGTTAAGTTTTGAGGCTGTGCTAGATGGATCAGTTGTTTGATTTAAGGTGTTAATAGGTTAAATAGGTGTTTATGATGAATGGAATTTAAATGAAAAGGTGATGCTGAAGTGAAAAATTGTTTTGGAGTCATTGTATTAATTTCACATATGTGAGAGGTCACTGGTAAACTTTATTGCTGCTTATGCTTATTTAATAACAAGCTGAATTTTCTCTGAGGAGAGAGAGAGAGAGAGAGAGAGAGAGAGAGAGAGAGAGAGAGAGAGAGAGAGAGAGAGAGAGAGAGAGAGAGAGAGAGAGAGATGCTTGACTGTGGTTTGGATGAAGGTGCATTTTCCAAATGCAGAGTTGAGCTGAAATAGAAGCTGATGATTCAGAAATGAAAGAGTATGGAAAGCACTGCACCACACATGCATACAGACCTAAATGTATTAATATTACAGATATATCATTGTGGGCTTTTTGCTAACCAAGAATTTTAAAATCAAGGATGAACGACTGAAGGCACAGCTGAAGGAAATAATGCATATAATAAACAACAGTTAGATGCAATGGTAAGCCAAAATGCTAAATAAAGAAGTTTTAGCTAAGCAGGGTTGATGGATTTTTTTAAAGTTATGATGTGAACGTGAACCTGAAATGTAAAACAGTAAAAAATGTCCACATTTTAAAACAGCAGATTTGTCTTGAACTCAAATGATCATCCCTTAAGTGTGTACTTGAATCAGTTACAGCTGAGATTAAATATGTGTAATATAGATCCATCTACTTTAGTGACTTTCTTTTGTCTTGTCCTGTTCAAGAATCAATACAATAGTTATCCAAGACTTTTTATCCATTGAAATGTAAAGTTTCTTGTTTTAATTTACAGGTTCTATTCCATGTGTGTGTTTTTTTAATGTTTCTCTAGTTTACTTGTTTTTTTTTTATTTGTGTCTCAGTAGTTGCATTGTTGTAGTCTGCCTTAGTTCTGTTTGCTCATGTGTTTCTCCAGGCAGAATGTGCTTGCATGTGGGCTACTTTAGCCCTTGACTGAACATTAACAACAGTGAATTTTGCTATGAAGAAAAGGAAAAATTGTGAACTATTGCTGAGACGCTGAACTGTAAACAACATTTTACATTATATTTTCCCAATTCTGACTTATAAATTCTTAGTTAAACCATTTTTTTTGTTAAATATCTGTATCTTGGCTAATAAAATGACACTAACCTAGTTTTAGATAAGTTCAGATAACTTGGACAACATTGAATGGAAGATTCAAATTTGATGAAATGTATCATGCTAAAAACTTTGAATCTGAATATTTAAGTTGCAAATTACCCACCAAACAAGTGACCTTAAATATACGTTCATATCACGTCTATATGATGTCTTTTGGTTTCGAATTAGTGAAATTCATGTTGACTGCTCAGAGGGTAGCTAGTTCAATTCATTGTTACTGTTGTTTCAGTCTCCACTCCAATTCCCAACCTATTTCACCTGTTTCCTTGATTGTTGCTTGCTGATGGCAGATAGACATCACGATGCTGAGTTGGCATCGGCGATCCGCCAGCTCTTCTTTCGCGTGCTGCTGGTTGACGGACTCGCGTGGTGTCGGGTACAGACTCGCGCGGGGCAGGGTGATGGACTTGCCTTTTCACCAACCAGTTTTTGTGGCGCTTTGGCCTATAGCTCGGTGGTTTCATGTGATCTCGTCTGTATCTTGGGTCAAGCAAGGCTGCTTTGCATCTCATCCTCACGGTGGCGTTATTGATATTTGCCTTCGATCTTCTCTACTCCCCACACCATGTTTCTTGTAGCTCTCCTCTTTCATTCAGTCTAAAGCCAAAGTTTTGCCAGATAGGTGAATGTACTCCTTTTTTTACCAACCAAAATCCTCGAAGCCAGTGGACAAAGTGATTGTAAGTTATATTTATTTATTTTATGTTATTGTTATTGGTAATACGACAACAATTCTCTCCGGTACTCCTCAGTGGACTATAGCTGTAGGTGGCAGCGAAGACATGTATGCTTAAGAGCAGTGGAAGGTGTTACTCATCACCTGCAACCAGCTAGCAAACATTCATTCTGAACGAACAGTTTACGAACCTTTTATTAATTTCACTCAGCACAACACATAACAACACAACACAACACACCATAATATATATAGTCCTAGCCCCTTTTACACATGTATATCCAAAAATAGTTCAGACAACATTATGACAAAAACAAATGCACATTTTTGATCTAAATTTAGTTCGAATATTTTTCAATTTACATTGATTTATTAACAGTAGATAAAATGTTTTTCATTTGAATATTACAATAAAAAGCTGATTACTGGGAACTTGAAGTAAAGCAGTTATTATTAATATAATACATACATTTTACTATTAAAACTGCAACTGAATGATGTGGGTTTTGCTTTATGCCACTCTACAATAAAATAACCAGCGCACTTATGGAATTTGAATCTTGTGCTAGAATATAAGAGGATGATTATCTGATGTAACTCTAGCAATCTGGAAGAGAGCCCTGTTTCTCTTGCATTTGTTTTCACATTACTCTTTTCCTGCCATTTTCTTTCTCAGTTTGTTTGTCTTTCCTCTGTTCTTTCCTGGCAAACTTTCTCTCTCATATGTCCCCAGACTTTTGTGCTTCATTGTCTGCAAGTTTAAGCTGGCAGTGCAATAAAACTCATTCTTAAAAGTGCAATATGTACATTGTTTAAGTTGTTTCAAATCCACTTGTGAGTTTTGCACAGGCTTCAACTTTTTGTCAAGAACACAAATGGATTATATGCATGGTTTATAAAATTACACATCGTACCTTCAAGACGTGTGCACAAAAAATGTGTTTGTCAAGAGGAAAGAACATTTACTAATCCTGGGGTAGTGTAAGAAGGTGGATTGTGTTCTATGAAGATGTTGTGCATTAATAGTGTCCACATGATCTTCAGAAGTAGACCCTGAGAGAATATTTCAGGCCAGAAGGATAAAATGTCAAGGAATAAGCGAGGGGAAAAGTGCTCAGGATTGCTATGACGACGGGGTAGCAGTAAAATAAACATCTGCATCTGCGTGTCTGCTGGTCTAGCTTGCTTTCTTAGCATGATGTCTCAATAGGCCTCATTCATCAAACACAGCGGAGTCGAATTCTATTGGAAAAATTGTTCTCATTGAAACTGTTGTATTTAGGTACAATGAAACAATTTATGGTTGAATGGAATAAAGCCCATCTAAAGGAAAAAAGGTCAGCATTTAATATTGTACTGTTGAGATTGCACCAGAGTCTGTAAAAAAAAAAGCTAAGGACATTTAATTTGGAAAGAATACAATGATTCATTTTTGGGAATGGAAAGTTGTGATCTTTGTCTGTGTTTTTGTAAATGTATTATGTTTCAGACTATGACAATGGAAAAGTATATGGAAAGTTTGATTTAGTAAATTAGTTATTTTTGTCAATGTTGTTGTCATGATCAGTCTAGAGTAAACTGTTTATTTTACAAAAGTGAGAAAGATACAACAAAAAAATGGGGACAGTAACTTAAACTTAAACAGTCACTTTAAAAAGGAATAGAATGTTGAATCATACCCTTGAAATTCTCCACCTCCAAACCTTATTTACAAATATTTATACAATGGCAACCATAGCAGACAAGAGCAATGCTAAATTGAGATCAAAACACATAACACACAAAAATTTAAATCCAAAAGAGTTTCAAGTCCAGAAGCACATATGCAGGAAGCAACACTAGCAAGCAAACAGCTGACTATAGTCTTAGGCCATGTCTACACGTACCCGTTTATTTTTTTAAATGAAGTTTTTCTTACACTGTTTAAAAAAAAATCGTTTCCACAAGATCACAGGTAGAAAAATGAATCTGTACAAAGTTAAAAACTTTGCCTGCACAAAAAGCATCCCCATAGTGTTTCATAGTGCAGTGCCTTTTCTTTCAACCTTCAACCATACCTAGAAATCTTCTTTTTCTAGACTATGGGCTGTATTTGTGATTCTGCATGTTGTGTTTACCTGCACTTGAACAATGGTCATGATTGAATAAATATATCACAAGTGTGCCAAGGCAGCAGTTGTGTGGGGTGATTATGTTCACAGCAATGCTTGTCCCTGGTACATGCTTAGGAACTAGGTGTCATTCTTTGAGATAGCTGTTGATGCAACTCCGAAAGAAAATCCAGGTGGGGCTTGTGTGTGCCTGATTAACTAAGGGATACTTAAATGGATGATGAACTCTTCACTCGATCTGTCTGGCAAAGAGACGGTAATGTGCGTTATGTATTTACTGTGTCTTTTTATGACCTTGGTGATAACTGAACATCTATCCCTGCTTGAAGGGAGCTTCCTCCAATATTTGAGTCATTGCCATCTGATCTTAATGGCGAGAGATTAGGAGAGGATGGGGATGCTTGCCCAACCAGCCTGGATGATTGGGATAGAGGAGGCTCTGCTCCATAAAATCACTCCATTATGGCTGCACAAATGATGTGACAGATGTCCCAACCGTGCACCTACCCAATGTTTCCTGAAGGTGCACAAGGAGCTCACAAAATCAATAACGACATCATTGACAAACAGATATTTAACTCCTTTCTTCCCACTAACCTATATGGTTAAAAGAGTATGCTGTCTCTCAGGTTGAACAGACTGTCACGCTGCACCAATGGCACCTGGGAGAATTTTTTAAAGTAACCCCCTCAAAGGCTGGTAAAACATCTTCGGATGGTGGAAGCCTACTCTGTAACAGGCCAAAACACTTCCACCTTACATTTCATGGCAACCTTCCTGACATTCAGATACTGAATCGTCTCTTAGAGGGACAAAAGTGGTTGCATGATCCTATGGTCACTCTAAGCCATTTATTGTATGACTAGGCACATGATTTTTCAGATGATTGTACTTGGTTCATGGTTCTTTTTGCTGAGTGATGGCAGTAGTTGATGCAGTAGCATTCATTTTTATTATGAGCTAATTTTGGTTAGACTACTTTGGTCTTAGTTTGAATCTCCATCTACTGTACACCTTGTATTCATCACTGTAGTCATAGATAGCCTATCAATTTTAGTACTCAGTGTGAGGATTATCCACGTCTGGAACCTGTCCCATACTGTACTTCCTGGTGGTCCACACAGAGTTAGAAACAGGTTTTACCCTTGTAAAATGTCTGGCTGTTCCCAGAGCAGATTGAGGCCCCACAGAGGTTTCACAGGTGCTTGTTGAGCCAGGCATTGCCGCTTGTTTGGTTTCTTATTCTGTGGGATATATATGCAGAGTGGATGCAAGCACACATTCTGTGATGCTGAGGATCAAGATCTATAATTCAACTGGCATTAAGTCTTAATAATTTTGCATATAAGGTGAGATTTAAATGTTTGACTAATTCACAAATTCGTAAAAAAAATCTATATACATGCATTTTTCTGTATTTTTTGTTATTGTTCTGTATCTTACTTTTGAAACAATCCATACTTTTTATGAATTAATTGTTTTATTGACACATTTTAAAAATTACTGAGTCTACCTTTGGAATAATGGAGAAATTTGAAATGCCTGACGAAGTCTCAACAGTAGTACACAACACACTGACACTTTCTTCATGATCACATCATGCTGTGTTTTGGAACATGTTGGTTGGTTGATCATAGCTGGTATGCCCTTGATCAGTTTAAACCAGCTTTGGCTAGCTATTAACTAGCCTAATCCAGTAACCAGTTATCACTTGCTTGCCATGTAGGACATTTCATTAAGGTTAAAAGGTTGTTTTGGTACATAAATCTTTACTGATATTAACATATTTCTGTTGTGTGCTACTTACAAAAGACATTGTTAAAATTCCTTGAAAATACTAGGGAAGTCAGGAATCTTACAGTAGATGATCTCGGGGAAGCATAACAGGAAGTTGAGCAAGTTCGAAGGAAGAAGAAATCCGGCTGTTAAAGTTAAAGACAAAACAGTCCGCTTATAAATGGTAGAAGATGTAATGCCCACCGTGGTGGATTAGCCCCAACCTCTCACACAAGAGCCATTCATTAACCAGTAAAATGATGATGTCAGCTCAGCTGTGTTAGATGCTTGAGTTGCTACAAAACTGCCAATGTTCTGACACATTCTTGTGACTGCTCATTATCATTGGTTTATCAAAAGTAAAACTACTTTTCGTTGCTGTATTTGGGGCACATCATTTGTATTGTTTAAGTGTCCATTCAGGGCAGTGTCTTTATAAATAGGGGTGCTCCGATCAATCGATGGCGATCATGATTGGCCGATAATTGCTATGTGAAGAGTGATCGGTGATCGCTAAAACTGCCGATCAAAAGAACCGATCATGTGAAGCAACGCTTGCGAGACTTTTACACGTGCGAACGAAAATGGCTTCACTGGTATGGCATTATTATTTATCAATAAGCAATAAGCTTCAACAGTGACATCTGGAGTGTGAGTGTGTGTCCCATGTCCATGCTGAGCCTTACGGATACAGATCATCAATGACAACTTCGAGCTTCAAAAAGTCGTTCTTCACTCACAGGAGTTTTCAGCCTCACACACCGCATCTGCGTTTAGTGATATGTTTTTAACATGGGGAATCCCAAGAGAAAAGGGACACGTTATTCTCAGGGATAATGCTAAAAACATGGAGAAAGCCATGAGGGATGCAAATCTACCCAGTCTTTCATGCATGGCGCATTCGCTCCAGCTGCCGTGACGGAGGTTCTGAAAAAATTTTTTTTTCAAGAAGCAAAGATTGTATTAATGTTGACTACGCTTGCATTTTACAATTACAAATGTGTTATTACAATGGGTTTTATTTGTTTGGCCTACTCTGTTAATAGAGTTATGTTCAGAACTTTATCACAGGTGTTTTTTTTTTGATTGCGAAAAGATTACATGTCTTTTGTTTAAGTTATTTTAATTTAAAGAAGGATAATTTACTGTGTAACCAAAGCAAACAAAATGGTTCTGAAAAACAAAGCATGTGTTTTATATTTTTATTACAATGGTGC
Organism: Danionella dracula; assembly: GCA_900490495.1. Lineage (NCBI taxonomy): Eukaryota > Metazoa > Chordata > Actinopteri > Cypriniformes > Danionidae > Danionella > Danionella dracula. Next base: position 659,256 of record UELW01000578.1, read on the forward strand.
ACAACAATAAATATTCTGCTGTGAATTTGTACTTTGTCTTCTCCTTATTTTAGTAATGAATATTTATTGTAAAAATGGTTTGATTAGATATTTAGCTTAGAATGCTTCAGATAACTCCGGTGATCTGTGATCGGTATCGGCAGATACAGTTTTCAGTGATCGGTGATCGGTGATCGGCTGAAAAAATCCTGATCGGAGCACCCTTATTTATAAACAATTATTTAAGATGTTAAATTAATTTTATAAGATGTTTCTAATATAATGTGTGTTTCAGGGTTCTGAGGCAGTGGAGGACTGTGTCCAGGGGGCTCTCTCCTCCCTCTACCCTCCATTTGAAAGCACTGCACCGCCTCTCCTCTCTCAGGTCTGTTCACAAAATCTCACTTTAAGTCCATGATTAACTCTACCTTTGCATGTCCTTCTTCTACCGGATTCTATGGTTTATCTTCCAAACATTAATCAAATGTTTGATTTGTTTTCTTAAGGAATAATGTTGAGCAATTTAGTCTTTTTTAAAAGCTAAACAACTGACCAAACCATTTTGTCAGCATTTGGAAGCTGATGTTTCTAGAACAAGAAGCACCTACAAATCTTTATAAATGTGAGTGTCTGATTCAATGGCATTTACGAAAATCCTTTTATGAATTTCCAAATTCTCACTTGTGGGTAAACGTTCGAATCCCAATAGACTGCACAAGAATGCAGACACTAGAGACTATATTTATAAATATTACATTGTGACATATGGTGTTTTGTGTGCCAAGCAGGTGTTTTCTGTCCTTGAGTCCACCTACCAGCAGGACAGTTTGAGGTATCTGCTGGATTTCTTCATTCCTGCCAAGCACCTTCTGCACAAGTTACAACAGCATGCATGTGTAAGTTTGAAGTTGTTAGTTGCATGAAGTTGCTAAAACATCAAGCTTTGTGGTTGGAGTATTACAGAAATAAAATATCACAGTAAAAATACCTTTAATTTTGCTCTCTACATAGTATGTAAAATGAATGCATGATTATATACAGTACTGAGATGACTTAGAGTCAGAGCTTGATGTTATTTTGAAAATGAATTAGTTAATTTGATATTAACAAATATATTATAATATATTGATAATATATTGATATTATTTGAAGACAATAATAAATAAGGCCAAAACAAGCAGCCCAACTGTCTCAGAATGATCTCAAGAAAGTCCTCACCAAAGTCTCCACCAACTGAGTTGATGATTTGGTCCCAATCATAAAGGGGGTTCTTTTGCTTTATTAGAACATTCCAGATGTAATAGAACAATAACTTTCATATCTAGAAGCAGAACAGTTATCACAGTCAAAGAAAATAATTGTATTAATTGCAGAACTCTCATTTCTGTGTAAACTCTATGTAAATTGTAATGGACTGCTATGTCGCATTACCTTTTGATCAAGATCTTGCTGAACAAAACCTTCTCCAGCACACCTTAAAGATTCTCCATCATGCTAGGGTCTGGACTATTGTGGTGGCTAAAACATGTTTGAAAATTCTCAGAGAACCACTTTCACAATTTGAGACTGATGAATTCAAGTACTGCCATCTTGAAATTAGCCCATGACATCAGCGAAGAAAATATAAAGTTTTTTGCAAAGGCTAAATTAATGACTTCACTAGAAGCTGCCTTTGCGGATCAACCAAATAAAAAAAAGTTATAGGAGGAAGGAAATAATCATGATTGAATAATCAGAAATAATTTTTTTTACGGTTGTAAGAGCTCACAGAAGATGATTGCTTTGTTGCTTTGTGAAAGTTGTTAGTGTTGCTGCTGGAGTTGACGGGGATTGTCTCTTTTGTGGTCAATTTAATAAAAAAAACATTTAATTCAAATTAAGAAGCAAACAGAAGTCCTATTTTCTTTTAAAATCTAAATACAGTACATGCAAACCAGGGAAAACACACACAGACACAACACACTCTATGCTGACTCTGTTTGGATTGTTGCTATGAGAAGCTGCCAGGGACAAGAACCTCTGAGTCTGAGTCATGATCCTAATTCTAACCATATGCCTGTGTGTGAGAGAGTGAGATGAGGGCTTGAGAATGACTGAAGGAGTTTATGGTTGAGAAATGGGGGAGGGATAAACAGAAGGAACACTGGGGCACATTGAGAAATAAAACTAGTGCTCGTTCACAACAGAGCAACCAGAGTCTTGCTTTTAGATGCGGTGCATATCTTCCAACATAATAACCTACCTAAATGCTGTTATAAAATGATGTTTTAAAAGCAAAAGGTGGAGTTTAAGAGGAAAAGAAGGAAGATAGGAGTCTGAGGGGTCCAGATTCCTAACGCTAATTTGATTTATGTTCTGTGCGTGGGTATGAATGAGGGGGATTCGAGTCATGGGATTCTTGGCCTTTAAACTGATGCGATAGAGTTTTATTTTAGGTAAGTAAACAATTCAGAAAAATAACAGAAAAAGCTTGCAAGTGTGCTAGAAATACTGAACTAATTTTAGTTGGTGGTTTATGAGAAACTTCAGTGTACATCTTAATTTATCTACTCATTTGGTTCCAAAGTAGTTTTTTTACCCATGGTCAATCTCTCTCTTTCTCTTTCCCAGTCTCAATATCTTGGCTGTCTCTTCCTGCACTCTGGATGGCCTCTATGTTTAGGAGAGAAGGTCGTAGTACAACTCTCAACTTTGGACTGGAGACTCCTACGAAGTACGGATTTCTACCTTCAGGTCGTCCCTTTTTCAACACGCTGTCCTCGCCTTGCTCTTAAGTGCCTTGCACAGGGTGGAAGGAATGTACAGGAGGTGTTAGTGCCAGAATCCCAGCACCCACTAGTGTTCACCTCAGAGTGGCTCCATTGCATTAACAAGGACCGTGGATGCAAGAGAGAGGGTAAGGCCTTGCAAGATTATGCTATGATATCTATAGCAGTAGCCTAAAGTGAGACAAAAAGAAATGGGAGCTAGGGTTCTAAAAGTATACTCATCATTTTTAACTCCTAATATAAGAAGTTTACATTTTTAACCAATTTATTGAAATAAATGGATATTGCTTAATATTAAAATTTTTAGCACACATCTCTATGTGTGATGTTAAACGCTTGTTTTAACAGAAAAGTAATGAAAGTGAACCTTACATAAAATTTTATAACTTTTTAATTAATCGGTTTGGACTGGCTGCAAAAGTGAGTTGATTACAAAGACTACATTTGTAACATATCGACACTCGGGTTGGGATCCATATGCAGGCTTTTATTTACAACGTAGTCAGAATAACAGGCAGGTAGTCAGGGCAGGCAGCAAGAGTAGTACAAAGGGCAGGTGGCTAGGATCGTAACGGTACACAGGCAGGGTCATAACAGGCAGGCATACAAACAGGGTAAACGCTCAGAGTTGCAGTACAGAGACAAACAAGACTTCGCCTCGAGCAAAGGGAACCAGTCTGTTAAATACTGGTGATAATGTTCCTCAGCTGGATGTGTAATCACGGCGGACCTGGGGTGTAATGTTCTTCAGCTGGGTGTGTAATCACGATGCCCCTGGGGTGTCTGGGAAATGTAGTGTGGTGCAGGTGGAGGAGCAGGAGTTAGTGCAACGAGGGTGCCCTCTGCTGGTTAGAGGAGGGAGTGACGAGGTTAGCCTCTGTGACATAGCCCCCTCCCTATGAGCGACTCCTGGCGCGATGAGGCAGACGGTGACGGGGTCTCCCACGTGGTCGAGGAGCCGGCTTGTTCGGGTGGTTGCGGTGGAAGGTCTCCGTGAGGCCTGGGTCGAGAGTGGCAGACACAGGCGCTGGGGCGGCGAAGGCAGACACGGAACCTGGAGTGGCGAAGGCAGACACAGGCGCTGGGGCGGCGCAGGCAGACATGGAACCTGGGGCGGCGCAGGCAGACACAGGCGCTGGGGCGGCGAAGGCAGACACGGAACCTGGAGCGGCGAAGGCAGACACAGGCGCTGGGGCGGCGAAGGCAGACACAGGCGCTGGGGCGGCGAAGGCAAGACGGCATAACAAGACCCCCCATTATTAAAGACAGGAGCATGGCACACCTCAACCACGACTCCCCCTTCAGCCTCAGGGATCAGCGTTTCCGGGGCAACACTGGCGTGGACTACACTACTCCTCAGAGCAGTGGACTCGGTCGCACTGACCGGAGAAGAGAGAGTCGAGGGGTTTGAACCACTCCTTTTCTTCTTCTTCGGAGGTGGTGGTTGTGGCACCCCCGTGGAGGTGTCGAGACAGGCCCTCTCAGGGCAGGAGACAGAGGGAGTCTGGATGGGGAGTTTAGCACAGGGTACGTGGGGAGCGCGATTCTCCACCTTGGAGGGATCTGAGGCAAGACTGGGCTCAAAGACTAGAGGGTTGAGTATAGGAAGCCTATACCACTCTGGGAGGGCAACTTCTCCTTGTTCTCCTCGCTGGTGGTTGGCTGGGTTCTTGCTTGGTTGCTGCACTCTGTCCTGTGATAACTCTAGCAGTTTATCACCCGCGCTTTTGTCCTCGCGGGGTTGATCACATGTCCTACTTAAGCTCTCCGTGAACTCCAGAAACATGAGAAACACAGTGCCCTCTCCTATCCATACGGTCGTGGCCCATTCTAGTGCCCTCCCGGTTAGCAGCGAAATGACAAGCGCGATCTTACTGGTGTCCGTGGTGTAGAGCGTGGGTTGTTGGCGAATGAAGAGAGAGCACTGCTGCAAAAATCCCTTGCACTTCGTCGGATCCCCGTCAAACCTCTCGGGAAAGGCGGGGCGAGGACTGATCTGTGGCGCTTCTGTGGCAGCGGAAGCTGCGAGAGTGCTTCTTGACGTCATGGCTGCCGCTGGAGAAGGGACATGTAGATTCTGGAGTGTCTTTACCAGTTGCTCAGTGAGGACTGTCAGGCGATCCAGCTGATGGTGGTGCTCTGTGGAATTTTTGTCTGGATCGGAAGGGTAAAAAAATAAATAATAACAAGCTGATTAGCAATAGTAATTTAGTAATCATAAAGTGAGAAAAATATCTATTTTTACAACTACATCTACTTAATAGTGTTCATTAAGGTCCAATTGTACAGATTTCTTAATTTTTTTACATTAAAAAATTAAGATAATGGCCTGTCATGTTTTAACTGTATTAAGAATAATAGGCTTTAGTAGTTTTATAATTTTATTAAAAAAAAACAGTTTAGCATAGATGTGACCTTAAACACAGCTCCAAGCTATGAGCTCTGTCAGTTTGCAAGATGTCCTCACAGTCATACTTTAGCACAAAATTACACCATTTACATGCTTTTAATGAATATATTGTTTTATGCATTTAGCAATCTTTTATCCAAAGCGACTTACAATAAACAGGGAGACAAAAAGCAATTTGATACAAATCCACCTCAAGTAGTTCAAAAAGAGGTCACCTCTGACGATCATCTGAACAAAGAAGATATGCTCTGAAGATATCATCAAAAAGAAAAGAATCATGTTTTCATAAAAAATAAATGTTTTTATAGCTTTTAGTGTTGCTACTTTTTAGTATTCCACCAGCAGGTGAAAGTTAAGTAGAAGGTTCTTGTGATGGTTTTCTGCTTTTCAGAGATGGAACCTCAAAGGATTTCCTATAAATAATAGACAGTAGTAGATCTAGTAATTGTTTTGTAAGCGAGCATCAGTGAGCCGTTACTTAGAAAACTGATCTGCATCTTTAATCTTTAGTCAGGGTCAGCCTCTAAGACAGACCTAGAATTGCCTTTTGTTCACAAAATAACCATAGCTAGATTCATATGACAAATGAATGTCTACTTCCAAATTAGCTCAACATTAAGTATGTACGAATTTTGGATGCAGATTTCTATAGAGTTAACTCAGCTCTGTATTCATACTGTGCACAACTGCTGTGAAGAATGGACAGCACTGTCATAAATTGTTTAGCTTTTTTAGAACAAACATAGAAGAATGTCTTTGTCCTCAAGAGTCTAGCCCCGAACCAAACAAGCTAAACACAATTCCTTTTCACATGGCGAATTGTGAAAATCCATCTGTGTGAAAGGAAAATCAAGCAAGATCATCGTCAGTTTGCCAAAATCAGTCCCTGAGCAGTCTTGCGTGAAAAACTCTCACAAAGATCATGAAGGAGTGTTGGAAAGCCCACAGCGTATTGTCAGATTTGTTGATTTATAGCCATAATAAAAAAAAGATTTTTGGGTGCACTTTACAATAACTACACTCTACTAATCATGAATTAATCATAAGCAAATAGTTAATAAATACTGTACAAAACATAATTTCTTTATTATTACACATTTGTAAGCAGTTTAAAGGCTTTGTTCTTCGTTTATAATATGCTTAATACTGATCATTTCTTTGTAGATGAGCTCACAAAACAGATAACTGGCAGCTTTTAATACTTAAATATAGCTTTATAACTATCGGAATAATTATTGGTTACAGTATGAGTATGTGTTAATGAAACCTTTTTAATCACGCAGAGCTTTTACTATATAACACAGAACTTTTAATATATATCTGAATAATAAAATGTATTCATGTGCTTAAAATTGTGTAATAATAATTTATTAGCATGTTCTCATAAATCGCTTTTAACTAATAATTAACTGGTTTTTAAATAGTGAAAAGTGTAATTTACAAATGACTAACTGATCCACAATAATGTGTGAAATTAATGTTATTAAGCATATTATGTAGATGCTATAAACCAAGATTAAAGCCTTTAAAGTTAGATGTATCAACTGCTTATGAATTTTTATTAACATTGAAACCACACTTTATAAATGATTTACTAACTATTTGCTAATGCGTAATTAATGATTATTAATGTATATTTATTATAAAGTGCTACTGATTTTTGGATTCTTTAAGGTATCGATACTTAAAGAGACAGAAATCATACAATGTGAAGTAAAAGTTTATCAATAAAGAAAAATATATTGTAATACTTAAACTTAATAAAAGTCTTGGAATTTGCATAGGACTACCTGTTGTGTCATAGTTAATGAAAGAATAAGTTGGTTAATAGGGCTTTTTCAGATTTTTTTTAACACTTGTCTTACATAGCCATACCTTTAGGGAAGTGTGTTGGGCAGCTTTCTTCAGCTAAGACCTACCCAGGAAGACTTTTGACAGACATATCAAATAATTAATCCAATTTAACTTCACATAGCGACATGTTTCCAGGCATGGAAATGTCGCTACAAAAACTGACCAACATGTGACAAGTTACTCAAGTTTATCAAATATTTAGCTTTTTTTTTTTTTTAGAACTGGTCATTCTCTTTGTTTCGATTGTATGGCTGAACCTTGTTTCTCAGAGAAACAAAATAAACACAACACTCGCTTCTCCTGGAAATGTGATAAATTCAACAATTAGTTCACGACTTTAGGATTCACAACTTTTTCTTTAACCATGGTGACTGAAACTGTTTTAAAAATAACTGTCAGAGTTTTTTTATAATTGTTCATTGTATCTCTTATCCCATGTAGGTGTAGGATGTTTGGATAACTGTCTTGTGAGCACATGTGACGGAGTGCTCCGTATCCCATGGGCAGAAGTAGTTTATCCTAAACTCCTGCACAATCCTTCCGATTCTCTACAGGGCAACCCTGACCAAACAGAGTTGTCATCAAGTGATACAGGTCTAGATTGGGCCAGTTCATCAGGTGATCATGATTCTTGGTTCTGGAATGAAGAGGATGATTTGCCTCAAGATGGAGGTGGCCCAGAGACCACATTGCAGTGCCTCCGAAGGAAAAGCGATGACCACTTTGTAGCGGATGGTGCAGGAGATTATATTGAACTACTAGAAGCTCGAGGTGGTCCCGATGGTGGTGCTGATCCTAAACAGCGATATTTGGAGATGCATGGGATATCCAAGACCAAAACCTTGCCTCTGTGTAAAAGGAGTAAAGCAATACGTTTACGGAAGGGAAGAGGGAGAGGATATGGTAGGACTGAGTTTGGTTCAAGAAGAAGTCTGGTACGAAGTGATAGTAACAAAACTTGTAAGGATGGAACTGTTTCCTCTTCTGATTTAGATACCTCACGGCCCTTGCCTCGTGTTGTTGATTTGGGCCGCCCAAGGAGCTCTTATACATCTCTGTTCCAAGACTCAGATGAAAGTGCTAGAGATCCCTTGGAACTTGAAAGAAGACTATCTGGTGTGGACAACCTTGTCAACGAGAGGAAACCAGGAGTAGGAAAAGAGATAGACAAGACTGAGGGTACATTGCAATGGGAAACCTATCAAAAAAACAAGGACTGCTGCAGGGAAATCTCCATTTCTGTGGTGATGAACAATGATAAGAGTCCTGGAAAGGGACAGCTGGACCCACACGAAAGATTCCACTGTGGTTGTGGTGAAAAAATGCTGGCAGACACATTGAAGGATGAAAGAAGTTTTGCAGCATTAAAAAATCCCTCCAATGCTGCCTACAAGGGACCAAACATTCTGACCGTTTCTGGGGAACCAGATAACAAGAATATGGCTGAACTGTCTAGTACAAGGGCAGAATCCCAACAAGATTCTTCCTTATCTGATGTATCGGGGTATGCTGACAGCAGAACTAAGCAAACAGAACCCACGAACAGTGAGAAAACAGATATAATTCTCCAACCAACAGGTACTGACAGTTCTACCAGAGAAAAACTGAGCATAGACAGTTCACAGAACGCAGCTGTTATCAGAGGAAAGGAAGTAAAACTAGGTGGATTCAGAGTCCCCAGGTACTACTTTTAGATATCCAAATCATTTCAGTGATGGTTACTTTCATTTGAATTCTGTTGAATAACAAACATTTTCACATAGGAGGAAAAGGAAAGCCAAAAGAGTCAAAGGGAAAGCCAAAATCAATGGTCGTGTCCAACAAAAGGGCAAAGGTGACCAACTGTCCTCAAAAAGCCAGAACAAAGCCACACAGCCGAATAGCCCTATAGAGAATGCATGCCCAGTTTCAAGTATTTCAAAAAGTTGTGCAACAATTCCTGATGTAACAACAAGTGCAAATGCCGAAAATGGAGGTACCACAAAATTAATTTTATCCACAAAATGAATGCTTGACAATGGACTTTAATTGAGTAATGATACATGTTTGTTCACTGATTGGTTTACTTAGATTTGACATTTGTCACAGAAAGCCACTCAGACACGTCTTGCTTGGATTCGTTGCAAAATGAGGTTGCATCATCGGAATCAGTTGCCCATTTGGAGTCCAAATCTTCTCGTCTTGGACAACAGGATTTGATACTTCTCCAGTCAGGAAAGCTGATAATAACAGGTTATTTTTGGTAATGTATTTGTGTTTTATTATAACATGATCAATTTCCCTCTAAACATCAGGTTGTTTCTAAAACAGGTACTATGGACCGACTAGGACGTGCACTCGTTGTCATAGAAAGTCATCTTCCAGAGAAAGACTGGAGCAAGGATGAAATGGTCAAAGTTTTGACTTGTTATCACACTATTACAAGGTCTGTTACTCGAGTACCATCAAAGCTCTCACAGCATCTTAACACAAACAGCATGTAAAAAAAACTCCCACTTTCAGAATATTGTGATACCAAGTCTAATTGATAATTGATGTATTGTTCGTACTGTAAGGCACACATTTTTTGTCCTACTTTGAACCCTGCGGCTCACAATATAAAATAGGTAATTAGTGAATTTTTCTGGGCAAACAGAAATTGCTATCTTGGAGCACTCTCAAGAGAAGGGAGCGGATGTGAAGTGATGTTCAGATGAAGATCAATAAGCTGAACGTGTAGTAAATAAGCTGTAAATTTGTTGATATTCTGCATTTTGCTTTAAATTAGAGGTTTTTAAGTAGTCTTGCAAATCAACCAAATCTGCAGATTGTTTACATTCAGATGCAGATGTCTGTGTTGTTGGAATAGCTTCATATCCTTTTCCCTTCTGTGGCTTTTTAGAGCGGAATGAAGCCATAGTTTAAATCTATATCAGTCTGGAAAATAGCAATTTTTAATTTTATACTGTTAGTTCACAATATTACAATAAAAGAGTCAAGTTTTAAACAGGAAAAATAATTTTGAAACTGTGGTCATCCTGCTTTTAGTACAAAATATTATTGATTTAATGACCAATGCTAAGCTATGCTAAATTTGTTTTTGCTGTGACTGGAGAATGGGAGAGAGCCTATATAGAAAACCATGAAATATCGCTAATTCTAAAGCTAAATTAAACTTGAAGGTTCAAGTTTGAAGGTTCTGTGTTATGTCTGGGTAAACACTTGACATCGTGTTACATTTAAAACTCTCATGACCTTTTCCTGTACTTGATTAATGTATCATCTCTGATTTGAAACAACAGACCAATGGCCAAAGAGAAAGGTCTCACTGTAATAGTGGACAGCAGGAAATCAGCTCCATCTGAGTTCTGTTTGTCGGCTCTGAAGTACTTCAAGGTGAGTTGGCTACAGACAATAAGGACTACATTGATAACCTTCAGTTTTTGTTCTCCTTTTTGGTTAGAAAAATTCAGTTTTCCTTTGTTTGTGTATAACAGGATTATATGGCAACAGGGTTGGACTCAGTTCTTATTCTGACTGAAGAACAAGAGGAATCAACCGTTTGTCTGGAGGGAATTGAGGTGCATATTTACAAAGTACAAGCCAAGGAAAGCAGCTTTAAAATGCTAAAATGCTTTACAATAAACCAAATGTTTTAAGGCATTAGAGAGATTGGAAAAAACTAGAAGAAGATGCAGGTCCCTAAAACCCTTGCAAGGCAAAAAAGAGGAAATGCTGTTTGTTTTTGAAAGATCTGCCATAATTGATATGGCACTGGAATTTAGCCCAGCCTTGATTAGTTACAGTTGCAGACTTTGCTTGGCCTTCCTTCCAGTTCACAAGTCCTGCAAAAACTAAATTCCATCCCGGTCTAATTTAAAGCTGGAAGAGTGGACCAACAACAGAGAAGTGTTTCAGCCACTAACCCCCAGCATGAAAATATACTGCAGGATGGGTAGCGTTTTTAATCTGGATATATTTTTCACCAAAAAAAGGTGAAAGCTGTTGCATGAGTGGTTGATTCTTGCATTAAAATTAATTTAAAAAAGGAAACCACAAGCTTTGAACATTTGCCACAGTCTCTCATTTTCATAAAGAACATTTTCATATTGTCAGTATACTTCCCCTTTCTGTCAACTCATCAAATTACTCAGTGAATTAATTTGGTTGCTTGGGGGAAATAAAACAAGCTTCATATATACTAAATACTTTCTTTCTCATAGGTGCATACAGTACGAGGTACAGGAATCCTTCAGCAGTTTGTAGACAAGCAATATTTGCCCAGAGAGCTGGGTGGAGACTTTAATCACTCTCATGAAGACTGGCTTGCATTCAGACTGGTATGGAAAATCTATTGGAAAGTTGTTCTTTGTTTTGAAATGGCTGGCGTGTTTACTGTTTTTGTACTACAAGTCTCAATGACAAACCTTTCAAAATATCTTTGAATTGTCATTCAGGGTATATACTTATAATCGCAGGCTTTTGATTAGATTTATTCAGGAATCTTTCCCACGGCCTGTTCACTCAGATTAGAAGCAGCATTTTACCTATAAAAAACTCCCATCACTTTAAAGGCTGTAAGAAGTACCAGATGACTGACCTGACATCTGAACCTGTTTAGTATTAGCATCTTCTTTCTTTCTTCTTGCTTTCAACAGGGTGTTTCAAATAATGTTTATGCAGCCGCCCACTGGGCCCACAAATACAGTGTACAAATGTGTATGTGTGTGTGTATGTATGTATGCGTGTGTGCGTGTGTATGTGTGTGTGTGCGTGCTAACGTAACTAATCTAACGTAGTATTATGTGCGAGCACCTCTGCTGCCTTATTTTTAAGCTTAAGAGAAGTTTATTTGGAAGCACACGTTTAGTTATCGACGTGTAGCCATAAAATCCGCTTTGTATAAAAGAGAGGAAGTTCCTCCTTACCTTCCGTATCTTCAACACAAGCTTTGTGTGTGGCAGCCATTGCAAAGTCGCGCGCAAGCGGCACCAGGTTCGCAAATGGTCCTCGTATAAAGAAAAATGCAATGCAATTTAAACAGGCTCTCCTTGGGAGGTCGGGTAAGCTACATCAGTAAAACCCCCAAAAGTCGTTCATGACTCTCATAAGGCTGGAAAAAAGAGGTTCGAACGGAGCGTTCTACTTGCTGTACCTTAACTAGAAAGAAATGGCAAAACAACCGGTCATTTTCAACGAAAACACATTTTTTTATTTATTTCCCATTTTTGTTTTCACTCACTTTATATGTGCATTTTACAATAAAGTATAAATAATTATTATAAAAAATATTATAAGTGCACAATTACATTTGTCTGTGTGCCCATTTTGCTTTTCATTTACCTACAGTTCTTTATACATTTTATATACATTATTTTGCACTTTTCTATGCATTTTAATCTATTGTACAAGTTCCAGTATATTTAGTTATTTTTGTGTCTGGTCTTATTGCTGTTATTGCACTTCAATTAGCTTTGTTTTTACTGTTGTGGTATTTGTATTACTGTTACGTGAAGAAAATTGTTTAACTATACATTGCACAATGTGTGTGCGTGTGCGCAAATGTGTGTGTGTGTATGTGTGTGTGTAAATAAACAGAGAAAGATCTATATCTAGGACCTATATATACCTAGAAGTAACATGAGCAATAGTAAACAATTTTTATCAGTCTAGTTTCTGTCAAAATAGCAGATCCATTACTCTTCTACAACTAAATGAAATGTCAGTGTGGAATATAATTGGCTAACCCTTAACGCTGTTCTGTACAGATAAGAAGTGTATTATGGAATACAACTATTCCAGTTTGCATGATTTTTTTGCTTCAGAATACAGGACCATTTTTTTATGTCAGAACCATAAAAAGGAGGCAAATGAGACTGCGCCAAAGGTATTCCAGTTAGAATGAGTGTAATCTCTCATAGCTAGACCATCCAGAGAGAAGGTTTGAGGGTTTGACAGCTTTTTTTTGGTCAAGACCTGCCTATAAGGCCGCTTTACTAACAAGAAAAGCAACCAATTAAATGTTATTTCCTATAGGGTCATGTTTCGGGGCACATAAATGGTACCACAACAATCATCTTGTGTAGCTATCAATTCAAATGTTTACTTGTTCTTTAAAATGACACAATTTTAATACACACAATGGATATTAATTTTTCTTGATCGTAAGCCTCCATGTTGTTTCCTGGCGGAATAAAAATAAACACAGCACTCGCTAATACCGGAAATGCAGATAAATTTAACCAATCAAAGTTAGAGTGTTTCCAACTTTTCGTACCAAACTCATTAGACTTTTAGCTAGTGTTCCTCTGGTGGGACATCTGAGGCTAGAGCAAGTGTGAATAAAGCCATTCTTGGAGGGCCGCAGCCCTACAACACTCCCGATTCCACTAATCAAGCGTATGTGGTGCGATTAGGATAAGTGTACTGGGCGAGCTGTCCATCTCGAGATGTGAAGACAGGAGTGGAGGGGGGAGTTTTGCATTTAATCATAAAATTGAAAGTGAAGTAGTTACAGTTTCAAATCTGGGAGCGGATGGAAGGATTGAAAACACCTGTATATTGCTCGCTAACCATGTGATCGCACCTCTCGAAATTCTGTTCTCGGAACTTCACTTAATGATCTAATATTTCAGTTCATGTTATCTGTGTTATATCTACATGAGATGCATTTTCTGCATGGATCCAGCTCCTGTTGATTTTAGTTCTTATTATGATGGAGGCTTTATAATGGATAGCAATTTTAAAGCAATAAAAATATTAGTTCGGTTGTAAAGTTTAGCTTCTCTTGTCTTAAGCAGATTGAGAGGTGAGGCCATTTTTATCTTAAAATTTCAAGACAGTAATCCATGCCTTCATAACATCTCTCTCAAATCTCCAGATAGTGAAAAACGGTTGAATGCAAAGAGAGATCATGCCATCCCTGATTTTGTTTACAGAGTGTGGAGCAGTTGAGCATATGCTGTGAGAGCGCCCTCACTCTACTAGAAGAAGCATTGCACTCAATAGATTCACAACCACTGCCAGATTCCATTCAGGTAACACAGCAAGTGATTCAAATGTTTTTATAGTTTTCTTCACCCACAAATACCACATATTCACAGCTCTGAACATTCCTGATTCTGATTCTGAATATGCTGTCTCATATTGAATCTTTTCTCATATTCTCATATAAATGTTGAAGTTAACATTTTTGTTAAACTGTCACTTTAAGAAAGTTTCTCTGAGCATGGACAAACACAGGAAGACGATGACGAGGATCCTCACTGACCATCGACTGACCGAGCTACAGCAGAGGGGAGGGGCTAGGCTAGCTGGTCTCTCCAATGGGATTTCAGGATTGGCTCAGAAATCCCCGGAGTGCAAGTAAGAATGATCTCATGCACAAACAATACGTAATTTCAATAAAATACAAAAAACTAAACTATGTAGTATATTTATGAAGCTGAATCGCTCAAACATATATATTTGTTTAAAGGTGTGCACTTGTATAGTGGTATTTAAACTATCTGTGAATTTATAATTTATCACAATATATTGTAGGCAGTGTTCTTTATTACTGTGTTATTTTTACTTGGTGTGAAAAAATAAGCAAATGATGAATGAAATATGAATTCTTGCTGAAAACACTGATTGGAGTTTTGCATTTATTTGTTAAGGGCGGCTCTGTCAATGACCTCTGACCTATACAACAGTGTTGATGACGCTCTTCATCAGCTGGTGAAAGTATCCAATAAGAGGAGTCGAGACCTCGAATCTTTGGTTCGATTGGCTGCACTGGTGGAGAAGCTGATTAAGGTCTGAAAAATAAGAGAACAGCTATACATAAAAATTGCTTTTTTTGTAAAGTTCCTACAAACAATGTTTTTAAATCCAGATTAAGAATGGATACTTTGTAAGTCGCTACTTCATTTGATCAAGTTAATCCCTCCCGACAGGTCATACAGTACCTACCTCATAGTATGAAAGTAACCAGTGGGCTTGATATGTAGTCACCCATATTCAGAACTAAACCGATCCCAGTGTACACTCACTGCAGCCATGGTTACAGTGCCCAGGTAGCAGTCGGGAAACTGATGCCGTACTCAAGGCAAACACTGTTGTGGCTGTAGCACATGGGTGAGCAAGTGTTTCATCACTTCACCACATTCATTTTTGTTGAACCAGTGACCTACTGATCTCCAATCTTTATCTACAAGGCCTGAAAAGCAAAAATTAATTTTGAACATGCTTCATCTAATACTTCATGTGTGACTCTTGACAATACCATTTCCAACGGTAATGTTTACCACGGTGCATTGTGGGATTGACAAGAGTGGCCCTTTCACGACACGAGGGATGCTTCCCGAATGTAGGAAACAATTGTGGACTTTCAGCTATTTTGAATCTGAGCATATTGCTCAGCTTTCTATTTACATTTTGTATTAGTACATGTACAGATTTGAATGCCCCCTAAGACTTATTGATATTCTGTGGCATTTTAGATGTTGTTTGCTTTTATGTTATTTTGTTGTTTTGTGCTTCACTTTTATTTCACTGTTGTGATTTTATCACTATTGTTCCCATTTTTCCCTTTGGCCAACTCCTTGGTTTTAAATGTGTTTTATAAAAAAGACGTAATTTTGGTATGTATAGTTTACATTATTTACTTTATCAACTTATCCCTTTCTGAAAGGGATCATGCCACAGAGAGCCTTTTTTGGGCTTTTATAATAATTTATTAGAGTAGATTGAATCAAAAATAGAACTCTGGATGTTCCCAAACAAAAAATGTATTTGTTTATTTTAAAAACGTGTTTTATTCGCGCCATTGATGATGTCACACAAGTTTCATTTTAACATCACAATATCAAAATGCTGATTTCCCTCCCCCAGAAGTGATGCACGAGCAGCACACAACTTGGACTTGTGTTATTAAAAGTGTTATAAGGAGGTTATTAAAAGGACTTAAACAAAAGATGCTCAATTCCAAGGTGTACAGAAACCAAACATCGCTATGACTCTTGTTCATAGAGGTATGGTTGTCTAATAGTGTTCCCTCCAAACGTCATTATAGCGTCAATAATGAGTTTAGTAGTATAGCACCAATGTTGCTAGCTCTGTGTTCGTGTGTTAGGGTTAGGGTTAGGGTTAGGGAATTTGCTCGTAATTAATCCCTCTAATATTTCTCGAATCTACATTGACCTTCAGACAGTACCTTTGGATATGCATCATGAATATGTAAATCACTAACCAATAGGTGATTAACTGGGGAGTGGTTACGAAGTTTGCTGAATGAAAATCTCAGCTCCTTTCTAGGATAAGTTTGGGCTAGAAAGTGAGGTGATTGAATGCCATTTTCATTAAAAAGTGACTTTATAAGTAAAAGAATCACATCTCCCATACAATTAGATCAATGTGAACAATATATTATTGAAAATAACACAATGTCACTGACCCCTTATATAAAAATGATCCATTGCTCCGTTTGAATAATATGTTTCATTTGAAAACATTTACAAAAAAAAAACAACTCAATTAAACACGACAATGAAAACTGCCAGCTGATACAATTCTGACAAAAAAGTAAATAATCCAGTCAAATGTATTAAACAAAGGAGCAAGTATTTTAGTTTGAAGCCAAAACAAGTACTGCAATGAAAAAAATCCACTGTGGAGAGAGGTGGCCTTCAATTTCAATCCAAAGAACTGGTAACCTTGACGATACGAACGCTAGTGATTTTGTGATTGAAGGACAGGTGACAGGTAGCACATATTTCAGAGCTGAAACATAAATGTCAATATCATGACAGTATTTTTACTATTTGACATGAACATACTACCTGAATGTCTCTTGGTATATAGAACCATTTTATCATTACTCTAAATTTCCCACATTCTTCATCTTTTAAATAAAGATTGTTCTTTGAAAAATCTACCTTTGAGATACCTTGAGAAAAACTGGTAATATTTTGGAATAGAATTTTCCAAATGACTTCCATCTGCTTCCTCTCTTCTCTCTTCGGTTGTGTGTGTAGTGTGAGAGGGAGGTGGAGTGTGTTCAAGAGCAGCTAGAGGAATACAAAGATCCTCCGGTGTCTCTGAACAAGCTCATTCTCACACAACACAAGTTCAGAAGCTTCAGAGATGCCGCAATGGTCAGTAACTAAAGTCTACATTCAGAAAACATTATTTCAGTATTAACAATTTTCTAATATGTCATTTCATTTGTCGGGGTTGTTCAGAACATCTCGAGGTTATGAAGTGAGTTTTGGCATTCACAGAAATAGTGGCATAGTTGTGTGCAAATGTTTTAATGTAATATTTAAGGTATATGTGAATACGAAGAGTTGAACTGTAGCCGTTTCAACTTGGATCAATGGTAACATTGACTTTATTCCTTTTAGGATCTCCACAGCGAAACGCTGGTTTTACTGGGGGAGCTGGAGAATTGGTCTGAACTGAACTGGATGGGTTTTGGGGCTGTTTTGGATAAACTGCCTCCTGTCAGGGAGAGGCTTCGAAACATGTCTCACTGTCTGACTGACTGCTGGACCAAGCTGGACAACACACAGCGGCTGCTCTCGACTCTAACTGAAGTACTTCATCCTATTAACTTTACTATCATAGACACCACAATAAGCCCTAGAATAGAGAATGTTAGCTTGCAATATCTTACTTGATGAATTTAACCCCTTGACTAGCCAGCGTCCAACAAAACCCTGTATTAGCTGTTAGCCAGAACATGCTGCACCTTTGCTCCAAGCTTCCCCTTATAGCACCAACAATTTTATATATATATATATATATATATATATATATATATATATATATATATATATATATATATATATATATATATATATATATATCTAATATAGAAATCTTCTGAACAACTGGGAAAAAACATAACTTATTTACGGCTGTTTAATTTGAGAATGAAGCAGGAAGAAGGAGAGACTGTTAATGGAGCTTAATCTTTCTGCCAATTGTTATAACAGGCCCTGTGCCAAAAGGTGATGAGATATGAACTGTGGGACTTTTTTTTAGTTTTCAGCACTAGAACTCATTTCAATTGAAGTTCATGGTGAAAATTCCAGGAAATTTAATTTAGATGATCATAGCATTGAAATGAAAAGAAATACGACCATTATTATGTTTGCTAACAAACAACAGAAACTTCAAACATTTTAAGAAATGTTCTAGTTTTATTGGATAATATGCATTGAGCTAGTGTGAATCTGAACTTCCAATAATAAAAATCAAAATGCGCTTTAAAAAAATTATTAACATGTTCTAAATGAACTCATGAATCGATTATAATTAACATGTTTTTAAATGGTGAAGAGATTATTTATGAATGATTAACTGATCTTCAATAAAGCATGAAATGGATGTTATTGAGAATATTATATAGGTGCTTACAAACCAAGCATAAAGCCTCTAACATTGTAACATAAACTGCTTACAAATTATTATTCCTTACAAACTATATTATCTCAGATTACAAAGAAAATAAGGATCCTGACAAGTCTTAAAAGGAGATGATTTATTTATTACAAGGGACAATAACATCTGTAACTTTACAGATTTTATATAAGACTTTCTCTTGCAAAATTGGATGTAAACGTTTTTAAATGCTGAACACAAAAGAAGAATAATGGTTTACTTCCAAGATGCTATTAATGTACACTACAGCAGGCAGATACATGGATCAGTATAGATGCTTTTTACAATGATAACAATGCCATTTACCTCATTAACACTGTTCATGTTTACTTTTTCTGACACTTTGACTTTAGTACCCCTCCATTGCTCCCATTTAGGCATCTCAGTGGTGTGATGTGGTGTCATCTTCCTCTCCTCCATTTTCATCTTCATCCTCATCTTCTTCCTCTCCCCTCTCTTCACTGCCTCCCATCCCTCCATCTCGTTTCCATGATGCCCGGGCTCTGGCACTAGATCTGGGTGGTGGTGCTTTGCTAGAACTCTGGTCCCAAACCCTGGAGCGCTACCAGAAAACCCTAGCTCAGTTTAAAAGCCGTATACTTCAGTCAGAGAGGGGTACAACAGGTACCCCAGAGACTGAAGCTGGGGCAAAGGGGCGCTCACAAAACCCAAGTATCTCCACATTGAGTTGTTCAGAGGGTGAGGGAGAGCCTGAATGGTACCCAGGAGGAGAGGCAGAGGGAGGAATGCAGTCTTGGGGTTCCCTGGCATCCCTGTTCAAGCCTCAAAACTGCTCAACTTTAAAAATCACTGAGGAGAAAAGAAAAGATGGAGCTAGTCCTGGAGGGACGAAGTTCCTGCAAAATCTGCTCCATCCAGCAAAGAAGAATGTAAGACAGGTTATTTCTGTCTAAATTATTTCATCTATATGTTACTTTTAACTTGATATTGATGCATTTTACCAAAATGTTAAACGATTATTATTGTAATAAAAAAAAGAGTACCAGAGGTCCCTTTGCTGCTATCAATGTATGTTAATATCAGTTTTTTTTTTATCACCACACAACAAGTTAAGAAAGGTGAGTAAACCAGCACGTAGCCTTGGTTGAAGCTGTTTTTCAGCTAACACTAGTTTCTACCAATGTGTGGAATTCTTTCTATTAACAGTTCACCGTGAACCTTTAAAGCACATTTAAATGCTTACAACTGTTTGGAGCCAGCTAAATCTAGTTAAAAACTGCATTAACTTTCTTTTGATTTATGATAGCATAAACTAGATCTTGGCTTGCTAACACAAGTTTAAGCAGATTCAATATTCTTCTGATCCACAACAGCTACAATAGTTTAAGCAAGCTAATATTAGTTTTCATCCACTAAAACTAACTCCTGGCTAAGTAATAGTAGCTTAAACCATCTCATTTACCACTGGCACCATTTCAAACCATTTTGCTGCTTTCACACGCCCCACATCTGATTTCTCACCCAAAATACAACGAAGATGTTGTGCCACTTTATTTAACAGCAGATGAGAACCAGGAGAAACACTAAAACATGCTGAAAAACATTTACAATTCAACATTTCTGTGCACCCATTTGAATTTTATGCAGAAACAGAGCAAACGTATCTAAAACTACCATGATTGGCAACAAAAAACTGGGAGAGAGGGGGTTTGCAGAGCCACATTTCTGTCCAAACAGCTGGAAAGTTTTGATTTTCATCTGATGTCTTCATTAAAGCAGAAACAAATAGCTGTCATCAATCATTTTTAAGCACCAACTAATAGTCCAAAACAAAATCAAACCAGCTTGGTGCATACTAAAGTTGGTCTTCATAAGTTCATTCAAATTCAAAGTGACAAATATATATGCTATATTGAACCAGCCCTTCTACAGAACGTAGCAGCTTAAACTAGCTCATTACAATATAAAGATTAACTTAATGCAGCATGAAGGGGCAAACAAGGTTTATCAGCTCGTTGTCAGCGCAGCTTAAGTAAGAACAATAACAATTTAAATTAGGATGTGCAACATTACAGCCTCTCAACTGGGGCAGTCCAAATGCTTCAAAACAATCTTTTAACTTTAACATGCAGTCAAGGCAGGATTTGTAGCCAGTATTATTATTATTATTATTGTAGCCAGCGAGTATTACATTATGTATAAGCAAACTAATACTTTGCAGCAGTTCTCTCTATTATTTCGTTTTTATTTTGTACCTTTAAAAATGAGTCGTTATATTAAACTTCAGCCATCTGTCCTTCCTTAGACCCCAGATGCTCCGCTCCCTCCCAAACCTCCCCGAAAGCGTCATCCCAGTTTTGACCTTCAAGCTCTTTTGGCATCAAGACGCTCTGGGGTTACGTCCAAATCAAATGAATCCGCATCAGGTCAGCTGAAACCTGCAGAGTCTACATCAGGCCAGTTTAAACCACTTGAGACTGCAAGTCCCAAATTCACTGAGTCTTTATGGAGCCAGGCAAAACCAACAGATTCCATGACATGTCAGGCCTCTCCACTGTCCTGGCTGAGCCGAAAGGTGATAGCTGATCCAATTCTCACCGCAGGGGTCACCGTCGCAGTGCCGGGATGGAAAGATTCCTCGGAAGCAGGTATGCGATTGTTCTTACTAAAAAATATTGTTCACCCAAAAAATGTCAAATTCTCATCCACGTGTACTTAACACAAATATGAATTTATGTAATGAAAAAAAAGAAAAAAAGACAATGAATCAAATACAAAAATGTTTCCGTTCCTGATGCTGCTCAAGTTAACTTATTGGTTAAAAAAGTAATGGCTGAACCATTTATAACTGCCTTTAGAGTTTACATCAGCCAGCCAACATCTGACATTAAACAGCTAACAAATAAAAGACACAAAATGCTTTTGTCTTGCTTATTTGTTTTTTGATGTGTTTGTTTTTTTTAAACATCACAAATAACTGAATAAATATACTTTTAAGACTATTTTTAGAATAAACATTCAGCTAATGTCCCATTACAAGATTCTGTCTAAAATGGCATACTTCTTTTTTTAACCCTTGGATTTGTGGTATGTATCACGCTCTCAGGAAGAGGAGGGGGTGTCCTGATCCGGGGCGTGGAGGTCAGCAGTAAAGAAGTTGCAGATCATACCGGCTTTAGTCGCCAGCATGTCCTTCTTAGCCGCACGGAGAGAGAGATGGGGGCCGAGAAACCTGGAGCCACAGCACAGAGGTCTGACTTTAGTTCTTTTTTTGTTCAACCTTAAGATCCATTTTTAAGACCTTTAAATGTTAAGAATCAAATTTAAGAGTATGTTTCAAATTCTTGTTTGAAACCCCTACAATGTTTTGTTTGAAACCCCAACAATAATTTGTTTTGTAACAATTACAAAGGTTTTCTCAAACTCTGGTAACCCTAATCATGTCTTAAACAAATAGAGTTTTTATAAGCAATTTTTTTAGCAGTTATGTATGTTGTCTTAATCTCTGGCAACCCTTACATGCTAATTACAATTTTTACAATTATCTGGCAACCGCAACAAACACGCTTTTGAGAGTCAAAGAGCCTTCTCTCATACACTGCCCTTGCTAAACATCATTTTTTTTTTTTTCTAAACATCACTTTTATGTTTTAGAAGATTTACAAAAGGTTTTCCCAAATTCTAGCAACCTTAACATTGGCTTTACATTTTTTTAACATTTATGCACATTTTCTGAGACTATGGCAACATATTTTTTGTATATTTTATAATTTTTCTCAATCTCTGGCAACCCCAAGCAACAGTAAAAACACATATATACACACATAGCTTTACAGAACATCAGAAAAATAAGACCTGCAGACCTTCAATTTGGGCTTTTACATTTTAGACTTAATAAGACCCTGCTAAAACCTGCAATAAATGTCCAATGTTATAGAAAACAGACTTTAAAGTGAATTAAATTCTCCAGAAGTAAAAACTAGATCTGAAGTGAGATGTATGTTATCCGAAGGAGTTGTAAATCTTACCATGATTCATAAATGACATGTGGTAAAAATGTCTTAAATCAACACATTTATTTAATGTTAACTGAAAAGACACAAGGTTTTTGAGATAGGCATTTAAATTCAAAATTCTAAATCAGCTTATATTAATTATATAAATTACTTTTTGCAATTAACTTACTATTTTTAAGAGAAAACAAGCATTTTCACTCTTATTTCTCTCTATCTTACAGTAAGCTGTACTTGCAGTGGTGCCGGCTGGTCAGCTCCGAGAGGCAATATGTTGCAGTTCTAAAGGGTGTGGACGAACACTATCTGCCCCTGCTGGAATCTCCAAATGCCCCATCTTCCCTGAGGGGGAAAATGGATTTGATATTCTGCAACTGGAAAAGTCTCTGCACCTTCCATTCACAGATACTACTTCCAGCCATGGAGGGCGCTCTCTCCTACACACTGCAACAAAGTGACTGCTTCACCAAATATGTGAGCAACAGTCCACTCAGTTTTTTTTGAGACTTGTAGCAGCAAAAGTAACCTTCTGCCTAAATTAAAATTACATTTAAACATAGCAAACAAACATAAAAGTAAGTTATTTTTTAGTAGAAAGGTAGAAAACATTTCATTCTTACATCAACAAATGTAAAATTGTGTATGTTTTAGTGCTCCTAAAATTAAATTTTTCATTTTTAAATATGTGAGGTAGTTATAGATTATTGTTTTTCCCGTACTAAGAATTTCGCCACACAACATGGCTCACTGGCTGTCTAGGATGAACTGACTCATATTGTCAGGGTTTTTGTCCGTTATCGTGCGTCTCTGTTCCCTTGTGCCGGTTCCGGGTTTTCCCTTCACCTCGTGGATTGTTGCGTCAATGTTCGTCCCGTGTCTAATTTGTCGTTAGTCCCTTCAGCTGTCTTCCCGTGCGTCGTCACTGATTAGTCTCCCTTTTTATACCCCTGTGTTTGTGTTGATCGTCACGGGTGCATTAATTGTCTTTGTGTGCGTTACCGATGCGTGGCGTTGTAACGGCTGGCAGGTTATTTTTGTAGTTACTTATTTTTCACTCTTGAAAGTGGTTTATGTTATTGTTAATGTTTTGCCCCCTCGTGGGTCTTTCGTTTTAGTCATCTCTTTTCTCCCTGTTTTATTCTTTAATAAAAGAGTGTCTCAGGTCATGCTGTCTCTGCGATTGAGATCTTTCCTTCCACGCACACCCCCGATCGTGACAGAATGCACCCGTCCCTACAGATCTCAGCGAGCAGCTTGACCGAGGAGCCTGAATATGGTCAGCCAGAGACTCACCCAACTCTCCGGTTGATGCGGATCCTCCAAGGGGCTCAACAACGAGGCCGTCCTGTCGCTGAGTTTGCGGTGGACCTTTGGAGATCCCTACAGGGGTTTGGGTTAACGGAGTCAGCCATCTCCACCTTCTTCATGGAAGGATTGGATGTTCCAGTAGACCAAGATGAGCTGTATCACTTGAGGAACTGGAGCTATTGGAGGCTGGTAGACTACATTCGTCAGCAGGAGCAGTGTCAATATCCAGGAGGAGAGGTAGCGCTATATTAGACTTTTTTTCTTCTCGCGCACCCTCTCCCTGGCCTACTTACAGTGAGTCACTGGGGTCGAATGAGACACTGTTTCCTGAACCTGAGCAACCCACAGACTCACTAGGAGTCAGAAGAAAAGGCAGAAGAGGAAGAAGTCAAGGGAGACCAGTCACACAGCCAGAGGTGGGACCAACGTTAATTCTTTGGTCTTGGATGAAGAACTCGATATGGTCCCTCACTCTGGTGAGTCCGGATGGCGGTGAGGCTTATCCCCAGCTTCCTCTGAGCGCCTCACTGTTGGGTTCCCAGACCCAGAGCAGAATGGCGACCGTAGAGAGACCTTCTCCACGCATTCTCCGCCTGAGCCTGCCTGCGCCGCCCCGGCGCCTGAGCCGTGCCTGCGCCGGCCCCGGCGCCTGTGCCTGCCTGCCGCCCCCCGGCGCCTGTGCCTGCCTGCGCCGCCCCGGCGCCTGTGCCTGCCTGCGCCGCCCCGGCGCCTGTGCCTGCCTGCGCCGCCCCGGCGCCTGTGCCTGCCTGCGCCGCCCCGGCGCCTGTGCCTGCCTGCGCCGCCCCCGGCGCCTGTGCCTGCCTGCGCCGCCCCGGCGCCTGTGCCTGCCGTCGCCGCCCCCGGCGCCTGTGCCTGCCGTCGCCGCCCCGGCGCCTGTGCCTGCCGGCGCCGCCCCTTCGCCTGTGCCTGCCGGCGCCGCCCCTTCGCCTGTGCCTGCCGGCGCCGCCCCTTCGCCTGTGCCTGCCGGCGCCGCCCCTTCGCCTGTGCCTGCCGGCGCCCCCGCGCGCCGCGGCCCAGCGCTGCCACTGTTCTGCTCTTCGCCCGTGCCTGCCGGCGCCTCCCGCGCGCCGCTGTCCTGCTCTTCGCCCGTGCCTGCCGGCGCCTCCCGAGCGCCGCTGTCCTGCTCTTCGCCCGTGCCTGCCGGCGCCTCCCGAGCGCCGCTGTCCTGCTCTTCGCCCGTGCCTGCCGGCGCCTCCCGAGCGCCGCTGTCCTGCTCTTCGCCCGTGCCTGCCGGCGCCTCCCGAGCGCCGCTGTCCTGCTCTTCGCCCGTGCCTGCCGGCGCCTCCCGAGCGCCGCTGTCCTGCTCTTCGCCCGGGCCTGCCGGCGCCTCCCGAGCGCCTCTGCCCAGCTCTGCAGGCGCCTGCTCTTCGCCGTACCTTCCGGCGCCACCCGAGCGCCGCTGCCCAGCTCTGCGGCTCTTGCTCTCCGTTGCAGCCCGCCGGGTCCTGTGCTATGCCAAGCCCTTCCGGGGTTCCCAAGTACCGGCAATCCTCGTCTGGTGCTTGGCTGGCAATTTGGGGTCCTGCTCGAATGGCTGGCCTCGTCTGGGTCTCTGCTGGAGGTTCCCTGGCTGCTTCCTCCGGCTCCTCCATGGGGAACCAGTGATTGGTGCTTCCCTGGAGATTTCTTGTCCACCTCTTCAGGGATGACGGGTGTCAGGTCTTGAACTCTAGGCTTTCTTGCCTCCGCGTCGGCCTGGCACCCCGGGACCTAAGGTTTAGTTTGGGGGTTTTTTTGTCACCTGCTGTTTATATTTTCACGAAGCTCCGGTCAAGCGTTTTTTCCCATTTTGGGCGATTTTTATTTATTATAGTTAGGATTATGTTATATGCTCGCTGTTTAATTTTGTTGTTTTTTTATTGTGTATGTTCTATCTGTGTTCTGTGGTGTTTCGGTTGGAACGCCTGGAGGCGTTCCTTAGAGGGGGTGGTACTGTCAGGGTTTTTGTCCGTTATCGTGCGTCTCTGTCCCTGTGCCGGGTTCCGGGTTTTCCCTTCACCTCGTGGATTGTTGCGTCAATGTTCGTCCCGTGTCTAATTTGTCGTTAGTCCCTTCAGCTGTCTTCCCGTGCGTCGTCACTGATTAGTCTCCCTTTTTATACCCCTGTGTTTGTGTTGATCGTCACGGGTGCATTAATTGTCTTGTGTGCATACCGGATGCGTGGCGTTTGTGTAACGGCTTGGCAGGTTATGTTTGTATTTACTTATTTTTCACCTCTTGAAAGTTGGGTAGGTTTATTGTTAATGTTTTGCCCCCCTCGTGGGTCTTTCGTTTTAGTCATCTCTTTTCTCCTTGTTTTATTCTTTAATAAAAGAGTGTCTCAGGTCAAGCTGTCTCTGCGATTGAGATCTTTCCTTCCACGCACACCCCCGATCGTGACACATATGATCATTGCTTAGATGTTTTCCTTGAGAAATTATTCATGAAGTGCATTCCTCTTCCTCTAAGTGGAAGGAGAGAGGAATGTGAATAGACAGACCTTCGACCCCTCCATTATTCTACTTCACAATCAATCTATAGATTTAGTGAAAACACGTTAGTGAAAAGACATGAGGGCTTGTAAGCGCAATCTTTATAATCCAATTAAATTAAAAACATAAACATTATAAAATAATTACACATTGTGTAACCAAAATCATACCACTCTGTTTCTAAATCTGTGTGTTAGCAAAGGCATCCCATGAAGTCAGTTTATAATGAATCACAGCTTTTCAAGAAAAAGTAGAAACACTGAACATTTTTTGATATTTTCAATATTGATGAGACTCTGAAATGAATACTTAAGCATATGTTTCTCTATATGTGGCAGAAGGAGCAGTTTATTCTACTGTACTCACATTTCATCCGCTCGAGGCTTGAACCCGATGTACCACTCATCACTCAGGCAGCGGATTTCTTCAAGGTGACAAAATATGCTTTTCCTTTATTCTTTGATGTTTTTTTTTCTATTCTATTCAATTCAATTCTATTCTAGTCTTGACACTAACCCCAAATCTTTTATTACGAATCTAATGTAGATGCAGAAAAATTAGTGCATGCTTTCATGGCCACCAGAATGGATTATTATAACGCTCTGTCAGCCGGCTGCTCAGCCGCCACGCTAAAAAAATTACAGTTAGTCCAGAACGCAGCAGCTAGAGTTCTCACAAGAACAAAGAAATATGATCACATTTCACCACTTCTGTGCTCTCTTCATTGACTTCCTGTAAAATATCGCATTGTCTATAAGATACTGCTCCTTGCCTTTAAGGTGCTGAATGGCTTGGCTCCAGCCTACGTGAGCAGTCTCCTATCACGATATATTCCAGCTCGCTCTCTTCGATCCCAAGAAGCAGGACTATTGATTATACCGAACATTAGTAAATCCACCAGAGTATTCTCATATAAAGGCCCAAAGCACTGGAACAAATTCACGGATGTTGTCCGGAGCTCTGCTACGCTCACAAGAGTTTAAAACTCAATTAAAAGCATATCTGTTTAATCTAGCATTTGAATAATAGGCTCCTGGTATTTGTCAAAACGGATCTGGTGTCTGAGCGCTATAAACATACAAACTGTTGAAAAAACAATGTGGTTCAATGTGTCTATCTAACCTATCCCCATCATTTATCACTCATCCTGCAGTTAATGCTGATCATCTGTTTGTTGTCTGTTAAATTTTTTCTAACCATTGCCTGTGGAGATGTTATGATACAGATGATGCGAAGACAGACAGGGGAATTCAAATAGAACAATAAAAATAGAGGAGTCCTTCAGAGAATCTCACCAGGAACAGCCAATAAGCACAAGAGAGACCACACAAGGTTTTGTAGGAGCAAAACAGTGGGCCTGGGAATGATGTGTAGTTGAGTTTTTAATGTAAGATTTTGAAGGAGAGTGGTTGGAGAACCTCTCAGTCAGATTGGATTGTAATGAAGTTTTACTGGCATTGATTTAAGACAAATGTGTTGCGGCACCGGTGAATTTTCTGACTGTTCTGTCTAATATTTTCTATTCTTTTCTGTTCTTTCCATGTTGTCTTTGTTATAATCATTGGCAAGCATATAACCTTCTATATCTGCGTAAGTGCCCTAAAGTAGGGTTAAGGGGTTAAGTAGAGGACCACAGTGATGACGGTGGAATGATGGACCCAGATGCAAGGATTCAGAATGTCTTGATTTAAATAATGAGGTCCAAAAAAAACCTACTATTCAACACAGTCCAAAACCACAGTCCAAAACCAATCTAAACCTTCACCAGAGAAGATCTAAAATAACAGAACACAGCTGAGGAGAACCTCAGAGCCTCACCAGAGGTTTATTACTTGAGCAGGTGTTTAGAGGGAGTCCAGACTGGCAGTAGAGTGAAAGCTGGGAGACAGTCAGCACAGCAGGAATTCCTTTTAACTGCAGGTGAGGGCTGAGAGAAGCAGAGCCGCAGAAATCCACACATAGACTCGACACGACAATGAGAGCTAAAGTAGGGCCAGAGTATAGAGCAGTGGCTGAAATAATAACTCACAAAGACGAGACCGAACAGCAGAGCTTAAATAACGGATTAATGACTGCAACGAGGAGCAACTGAGACTGATGAATGGAATTAGCAGGGGCAATGCGGACAGCTGACAGAGAGGAGACAAGCTTATTGAGCAGACGAGACAGAAAGAAGATCTGACAACCACATTCATGTTTAGAAAATATTAGAGGAAAGAAAACAAAATATAGTTTTTTGCATCATCTGTAAACCTGACTGAATGAGGAAACAGATGAGAAAAAAAACAAAGTACTTTCCTTCTAAAGTTTCTAGAATGGGTTCTAACTAGAAACTGCTGATGCTCTGGTTTTTCATTTCATAATTTTGTATATGTAGAATGTTTCAAATTCAGTTTTAGTTAGTTCAGCTAACTATATGCAACACTCTTCCTAAAATATTGTTAATAAAATATTGTTGATTTAAAATATAACATATTATTTAAATAATTCTGTGAAATGTTATGAATATACACTAACAGATGTCTATTTTCTATTGTCTCTCATCTATTCCTCTCTAGACCCAGTGCTCTTCCTCCTCTCTTTCTCTCTCAGCTCCTCCCTTCCCTCTGTGCCTCTCAGCTCCAGCTCAGAGACTCCATCAATACTGTCAAACTCTGGAAGAAATGGGTGGAGTCAATCCCACCTCTGACTCTGCTTTATCCATCCTGAGACACGCCCAGCGCTACGGTGACGACCTGCGGGCCAGTGACCTCATCACCGGCTGTCCGGTAATCTCATTTCAATTTAAAACAAAACCTAAAAAAGTTGTGACACAATGACTACCCAGAAAATGACCAAAAACAATCAGGATGGAGTACAAATAGCATTCAAACTGAGTCTCTCTTTCACTATCTAAACATTAAAACAACCAATTCGTAACCAAATTCTTGTACATTTTTGTAAATAATTGACTAAATATTTTACTAAAATAATAGATATACTCAAAATTATTTAAATTTGTTTCCTCTAAATGTAAAAAAGATTAACTGAATACGTTTTTTTCAGGTAGATTTAAGTTAAGAGGCTATATATACTTGAAACAGAGTATATTTAACTGTCTATAATTTAGTGTTTTTATAATTTTGTTGTAGATAGTGTAGCACAAAAAATAACCCTTTTCATTGTGAGATACAATGGCATAAACATGCAGGAATGTTTAGCAAAACCTGCATCACGGAAATCTTTTTGATACTCACACTGTCTTGAATGTCCCTGTGATACGCAGATTTGATCACTGGGAAAAATCAACCTGCTCTGTAATTCATTTAGGAACATGCTTTATTCACAATGACACTCAAAGCAAAGCTAGCCATTGAATTTCGAGAAAACTATGTGAGCGTTCTATCTTTCTCACTCTGTGTGTGTCAGATTGCGGTGGCAGAGCGTGGAGACTTGATTCGTCAGGGTGAACTTTGTGTGTGTCGACGTAAGAAGAAATCTGGATTGAGGAATGTGTTCCTCTATCAGAACTACATCATCTTCACCAAGCACAAAAACACCCACCCGGGTTCCAGCGTCTACTGCTATAAACACTGCATTAAGGTACACAAATACGTGCACAAACACCAAACAAGTGTTTTTTGAGGACACTGCATAGATTTATTTATACAATATTATAACATATTTCATATACCACATGAGTCTGGGTTTCTGTGGGGTCTTAATGCAGTAAACCCCCCAAATTTAACCCTTTAAAAAGTAAAAAAAAAAAAATCACTGTATAGGCCTTACATAATTTTTATAGGTCTTATTTTTCTAATGTCCATGTAAAGCTCATCCAATGTGATATAGGTGATATAGGTTTTCATTTTCATTCTTAATGGTCTTAAAAAGGTCTTAAACAGTGTCAAATTTGACATTATGAAACCTGCAGAAACCCTGATGACTATACTATACGTACAACATTAAGATACACTAACACAGCAACAAACACCGCACACATTTTTGAGTTCTTATGAGCACTCTATAAAGATATTAATATGTAAATAAAATAAATAAAATGTAAATTATAATATAACATTACCACATTACAATGGTATATATTACCGTATACTCAATACTATCAATACTCAATTCTATATATTACCAGATGATTTTTCCTAAAAATAGGCTCCCAAAAGTCTGCTGGTACCTACCCATAAAGAAGTTGAAATTAGAAGTCACATTTACAGAAAAGAGGGTTGTTGGGTGATAAAGGTGATAGAGCTAACAGTTTTCATAAGTTGCTCACACCTTGTTAAAACCTTTACACATTACTGTACATCTGCATAGCTGTTTACAGATCTTCAAATCAAATCACATCATTACACAAGTATTCAAAAATAATGCTACAATAATAATTAAATAAAGGACTTGCAAATGGCTATAATTTAGTTGGCTGTCGGTCTACCATTTAACAGCAAAGAACCTGGATTGGAGGAGTCAAAAGCTCATGTGGACATTGCAAGGAAAACAGACACTTGTGACCACTATTGACCAAAAACTAAAATAATAGCCACTGTGTGGTGAGTCACAAATAATTTGACTAAACTTTCTGAAGAGTCATAATTACTGCCAGTAAAGTAGATTTTATATCTCGACTACATTTTTCTTAAATGCTGTTCACCAAGATAAATCCCAGAATGTTTATCTGAAATGTTTCTTGCGGCTTTCAGAAGATTCAAGATGGATTTTAGTTTAGTGGTTAGAGTACTTGAGAGTACTTTTAGGCTGGTCATGATCTAGCTTAAGCTGGCTTTAGCTGCTATGAGGTGCAGATTATTGAAGGGTCCCATGTGCTGCAGATTTGATAGTTTCAGGTAGGTTAAGCTGACCATGAACAGGACATGCTGGTTTGAAATGGTTTGAACTGGACATGGGCTCACCTTTAGCTGGTTAATGTTGGTCTTAAGTTTGTTTAAGGGTCCTTGAGTTTGGGAAATTCTGACAACCGTGTTTATGTCTTTTAGACTGGGGAGGTGGGACTCACTCAGAGTGTGGGTGAAGATGGTCTCAGGTTCGAGCTGTGGGTTCGGCAGGCTTCTCGCACAAGGGAGTGTGTGACGCTGCAGAGCGTGTCTGTGCAGGAGAGGGAGAGCTGGAGCCAGGCCATTGCTCAGCTGCTCTGGAGCCATGCTATGCACAACACAGGTACATTGAGATAAATATTGCTTGTGAATCACTGATAAAGACCTACATTTGGATTGATATGAATGTTGTTATTCTTTTAACCTTTCCACAGTTTGCCGTTTAGAAAACCTGAATAAATAAATAAAGCTGAAAATAATAATGTTTATTGTAAATAAGAAAATTCTATGCACTTTCCACAGTAAGGCAGACCTGTGGTAAACAATGCATAAACACCAAATAAACCAAAAAGATAATTTGGGAAAGAGACAACAAGTCATTTTTTTAAAGATTTTATCTATAGATACGAGAATTAATTTGAAGATGGCGATTGTGGGAGCCATATGTCCTATACAATTTCCTTTTTTATTTTTTTTGGTTTAGGGGACTGCAAGAAGGCTCCAATCAAACAATACTTGGACCTCTAGAGATTACTGGGGATAGCAGTTTAGAGCCAGCCATTTCAAACATAACATTTGTATGTAACCCACAGCCATTGTAGTGCGATGATCCCATCGCTTTATGCTTGTAAGGACCCTAGCAGTAGCATTTTCAGAAGACTTGAAAAAGGCATTTCTGGAAAGGTACAGTAGAGGGCATTAAAGAGGGCAAGGTGAGACATTGAGAATGCATGATTGACTCTGTCAAGATCACTTCATCAACTTTGAGTTGCTTTGAGACTAGAAATTAGAAGAAGCCATTTCCTGCGACTACATTCATCTGCTCAGAAAAGCAGAGGTTAGTCAATTATTACTGCAGGTTCAATTCAAGACCAGAGATGGTTAGTGAGTAATTTACATGTTACAAATCAATGGGTAGGTAGTCTCAGCCCTAAACTCAAAAGCAGACAAAATCCTCAGACCTTTCATGAAGGCAACACAAGACTTATGGGTAGGTGGCATATAAACTCTGTCTGGAGGTGAAGGAGAAAGCATTATGGCTACCATGGTATTAATAGTGGGCTGTAGCAGTACAGAAAGTGCAGTATTCATCCCAATCACCATGGAAATACAAATATTTGTGGAAGTTTACAGCCACGGAAACAAATCAGGAGCTTCCGAGAGTAACCCAGAAACTAGCAATAACTGAGGGTTGTACTCCTCCAGAGGAACAGTGAGTGAGTAGAAATTTTAAAAAGCCACCATTCAGGAACATCCTTTACCGCTTTACTTTTAAGAGTCTTATGAATTGATAAATTAAATAAAAACAGTGGGCTGGTTCTGATTGGTTTGGAATTCACCATAATGGCTTAGCTTTGATGCTTGCTGTTTCAAGATGCTAATGATGTCAAGAATTTCTTACAAGATTAGCATTAAACTAATAAGCAATAGATAAAAGAGATAGAACTCTGAAAAAAAACATTGCGATGCTCTAATTATTAAGAACATTGCTTTGCATTTGACATTCAAGTATATTTACCCTTAAGAAAAAACTACCATCCACAAATCTTTCAGCCTGCATAAATGGTGTTTAAAATTGGCTTTCTTAAGTTTAATATACCATTGTCAGTAATGCAGTTGATTACAAAACCTAGGTTTTATTCTGATACACTTTAGTTTGAAAGATAATTATGTTTTTCACATCTGGACTACTGTAATACTTTGTAGATTGGAGTTGTCCAGTCAGCACTATCTAGACTACATCTGGTTCAGAACGCAGCAGCTAGGTCAATGAGAACACATCACTCCTATCCTCCACCTTCTCCACTGGCTACCTGTTAATTCTTGTGGTTATTTTAATCTTAAAGACTGTTTTAAAATCCTTAAATAGTCTGGCATCTCCGGTTCAGAGCTCCTAACAGAACATAACCCGCCACAAGTTCTCCAATCATCCTTTCAGAGAGTGTTAGAGGCTATTTTCGAGGTTGAGGCTTAAAAGTGTTGTCAGTGCTGCTTCTCAGTGGCTTCTCCACAGCTGTAGAATAGTCTGCAGAAAATAGTAGAATAGCCATCCCACTCACTCCTTTGTCCGTTTTTAAATCTCAGTTAAAAACATTTATCAATATCGATTCTAGTTGATTGAAGAGCTTTCCCATGTATGTGCTTTACTTTATGCACTCTGTGTTGCTGCTCTTTTGTCTGTATCTCATTGTGTTTTTTATAACTTTGCTTCTATTTTGTACAGCACTTTGGTCAACATAACATTTCGTTGACATGTGCTATATAAAAAAGTAACAATGATAATGACAAAAATAATTGTAAATGGCAAATTGTATCTCAAACTTTATTTTTAAATGTAAAAATGTTTTATCCTTGTTGACATCTGGACATGATCCTGGAACATTTTTGTTCTCAGTTTCATTTTTCATTTGTTAAATTACACAAAGCTCAATTTAATTCATCGAAATCTCCTCCTCGCTGAAAAAAATTTCTTAAATTACCAACGGTTTCTGACCCTGTTTCTCGGGTATAATTATAATAAGCCTTAGAGTCAAATTAATTAGTCTCTGTGTGTGATTTGTGGTTAGAGCTGTGTCTGAAGGAGTCGCTGTGTATGGGAGTTTCAAGTAAGCTGTTGCTGGATGTGACTGGAGCCTCAGAACTGGATTCAAACTACAACCTGAACGAGAGAGGTAAATTCTCATTCACTGATCTCTCTCTCTCATCGTAGATGCTAATTTTGACACGAATGCATTACTCTTTAGATTCCACCAGATGTCACAAATTCCCACATCACACCAAAGTAGCATGTGAATCCTGTTGCATATGAATACAAATAATGTGTGTTCCATAGATTTATGAATGTATTTGTATAAATATGAAGTTCAATCATTGACTATACTCGCTCGCTGGTGGTCTTTTGATGCCCACCCTTATTAACATACAACACACCCTGGAAAGACTGATTATGGTGGTCACTAATCCACCTAGTTCCCTTTTTGGGGGGTTGAAGGGATTCTAGGTGCTCCTAAGGATCTGGTGGGAGCTTCAAAACTCTCAGAAAAGCTTCAAGTAATCCATTTGTTGCCTTCATTCTTAGCTTATTATATATACATTTTTTATCCATTATTTTAGTTCAGAGCAGCTGTTCGGATTCATCATCAGTGGGAAGTGTGAAAGAGAGTGACACAGGCACAGGACAGACTCAGGTGAGGCAAACACACACATGCATCCACGATCAACAGTGAGTAAAAAATGTGCATTTGTGTTCTTAGAGCTCTTCGCCTTCCACCTCTGTTTGATGCACGAATCAGATCTACGAAATCAGGCAAGTTTTAAAGCATTATTTGAAGCGTAGTGAATGTATGCGTAGTTCTGTTTTGTAATTTGTTATGGGTTCAACTACATAGTGAGAAAAAAATCATATTCTCAAACATCGATCATAGAGATTTAGGGTATTCAACCGAGGGAAACAAATTTAATAAAGCAAACAAAAATACATCTTTAACATGCTCCATGAAATCTGAAATGTTAAAGTGTTATATTACATAGGATTTCACCACATTTAAGCAGGTATTTCATTTTGAGGATCAGATTATATATATATATATATATATATATATATATATATATATATATATATATATATATATATATATATATATATATATATTCTATATCTCTCTATCTCTCTCTCTATCTCTATATCTCTATATGTCTCTATCTCTCTTCTATATCTCTGTCTCTGTCTCTCTCTCTCTCTCTGTCTCTTTATCTTCTCTCTCTCTCTCTCTATCTCTGTCGTCTCTCTCTCTCTCTCCTCTCTCTCTCTATCTTCTTTTTTTTTTTTTTTTCGTGGCTCCCTTTTTTGGTCTCTTTTTCTTCTCCCCTCCCTCCTCCCTTCCCAGCTTTTCTTTATACCCTTCCTTTGTTCCCGATTCCCCTATATCTACTCTCTCTCTCTCTCTATCTCTCTCTATCTATATATATCTATCTCATATATCTATATAGATATATATCTCTCTCTATATATCTATCTTCTCTATATATATATTTAATTCCAATCATCTATTAAACCATATCATAACATAGTATAACATTTTATTTGCAGATTTTTTAAGTAAAATCACTCAAAACATTTTTTGGTATATTTTTTTTTACGTTTCTCTAAAGGGGGAATATTATATATTTTTAATATAATTTCCAAAAATCACTTAAACCAGACTTTTTGTTTTGCATAAGTATACTATATTTTCATCAGCATAATGCAACTAGTGTTATATCAGTAAGACTCTATTAAATATTAATTGATATGTTTCTCTGTTCTCCTATAGAAATGATGGACCACATCAACACAAACAGATATGAAACACATATGAAATCGGACTCTAACTGGATGAGTTTTCCCCACTAACTGTCTTGTGTTATTTTCATAAAAAATAGCAAACATGAATTTAAAACTATGATTCAGTGACACCAAAGATAAGCTGCTTCACCAGAAATAAACAGCTTGTCTGTGTTTTTTCTTAAACTTTTAGAGAGTTTGATACATTTTTAATAACCTCAACAAAAACAAACATGCTTTCAATAATGTTCAGAACCGCTGACCTAGTTGCTGAGTAAAATAGGTCCAAGTGTACAACTTTCTTATAAAACCTACTTTACTTACGTACTATACTTTTATATCATAGTGACCTTTAAAGTAGATTCACTGTCATAAACGATGAGTACAGTATGTTTTTCCTGTTATAGGTCACATAGTGTCAAGCATTTTTTATAACTTTTTTGTGTTTTACCTAAGAATTTCACAAGACCTGGAAAAATTGGAGAGAAATGTTTGTTGACAAAATTTTCAAGCTCTCTTTAAAACAGCATCAAACAGCTTTTTGACTTTGTTAGTATGAGACTTGAGTTTTTATTTTACTTTAATATTATTAAAATTATCATGCAATAATATTTTTGGTATACTGGTCCTCGCAGGGGGGACTTGCTTTGAAAGAGCAGTGTCTTATTTTTGGAAAAATGTATAGCAAATGTTTTTATGATGAAATATTGTAACCTTGCTGCAGTAAACTGTAAAACTGAAACTTCAATAACTGTAAATGAAGCATGCATGTTATGAAAACATTTCACATAAAGTCTTAATTCATAAAAAAGATCAAAGACTTGATACATTATTGCCATAAAAAACTCAAAATATTACAAGTAGGAAGTACTTAGGATTCCACTGTTAAACGTGTTTAGAAATATTTGTTTTGTGAGAATTTTAACACAACAACAAAAAACAAGATGTTTTTTTTTGTTTAATTGATGATGAACATTTGATGATAACAGTTCCATCTGAGAGCAGTTTATCATGATTTTTCTCAAACTGTAACACTTACTTTAAACACGACAAACAGCTTATCAGAGTTTTTTTTAAGATGAAAGGCAACAATAAAATCACCTTGAGTCATTTAGATTCTGTAATTCTGTTATTTTGGTGTATAGACTCTATTAAAAGCAAACATGAAATGAACAGATCAGTAAAACACTGCAGACAAACAGCAGTGCACAACACAGACAGGTCAAGGAAACCCTGCAGAGTAGAGGCATACATACCCTGATAAATAACACGAGTGCAGGTGAACATGGTTAAGTGAGTGATGCGATGGAAACATAAACAAGATTATGTAAACGAAAACTATTGGATACATGGAGAAACACAGCAATCTAATTAAATTAAGGACAGAAACACTACTATGGCAAAACTACCCCCAACTGAAAAACTATAATCTGAAAGGTCTGAATGCACTTGAAGAAGTATTTCCACTCTTAAACTACTCTTTCCAAAAACCCCAAAATTACTTAAACCAGATTTCATATACAAATTTTTTTGCATACTTTTTGAACGTTTCTGTAAAGGTGGAATATTGTATATTTTTAATATAAATACCAACAATCACTTAAACCAGACTTTTTGTTTTGCATAAGTATACTATATTTTCATCATCATAATGCAACTAGTGTTATATCAATAAGATTCTATAAAATGTTAATTGAGATTTTTCTATGTTCTCCTATAGAAATGATGGATCGCATCAACACAAACAGATATGTAACACATATGAATCGGACTTTAGCTGGATGAGTTTTCCCCACTAACTGTCTTTCATAAAAAATAGCAAACATGAATTTAAAAATATGATTCAATTGACTCTTGTCAAACGGTTCTGTTTGTTGTCATTAACAAACTCCAAGTGTTGGTGTTCTCTCCAAGACGAGAGAAAAATGTGTTGCCTGATTGGCAAGCCATTTTTACATTTAACCTTATGACCTGACTAATCATTAAATATTTACAGATGAAATATTTAGAAGGTCATAAAGATATTCAAAGATGGGATCAATTCCAACTTGCAGTTGTAAGAAGATGAATTAGAGATCTATTATATATATAAGGACTATAAAATATAATTTATATATTTAGCGAAATAGTATAAATGGCTTGCCATACTGGCAGTAGCATTTTCAACATGAATAGACTCTTCAGTTACAAGAAACTGTACAGTTATTAGGACATAAAGTTTTAAAATCACTTAGGGAAAAGACAGATAGGGTTGAGAGACATTAGCATGGCAATGCTCTATGAGAATCAAAGCATGCAAACTTTGGAACCCAGAATGTGGTAGAGATGGAGATGAGGACCACAGACTGGACCTTCAGGAACTTTGCTATGCAGCTATGGGTACCTTGCCACTCCAACATCTCTTAAAAGACTTACAAGTGAGGTATGACTCACCAGTCAAGTGGCCCATTTCTGAGATCAGATGGTTGATAATGTTGAAGCCTGCCTAAGGATCCACTAAGAGGAAGACAGCCTAAGTCTAAGCAACCCACAATGTTTTCATTACACAGTAAAGCATTCTGTAGTCCTGATTAATATTCATCCAGAATTATTATTACTACTATTATTCTGAAAAGCTGCGTATGACAGACTTGTGAGATTAGTTATTACAAAAACAATCAGCAGCAGATGCCATTCTTGAATCTGCAAATTCTCCTAGGTTACGCAAAGCAAAATCACAAGCCTATTAAACTTTATTTTTTTTATTTGCATGCAATTATTATTGTTCCAAAGAGCAAGAAGTAGCAAGTAACAGTAATACCTATTATTTTATTAGAAAATATGTCAGCTTGTTTTTTATTATGTTATTAAAATAGTTTTTTTTTCAGGTTCTTTGGGTGTGTATGTTTGTGTGGTGAGTATCTGGGTCCTGGCAGCCATTTTGCCTCTAGTGCATTCTGGGATTGGCATCATTGATGTTTCTGACACTGAAAATGGCTGAAAGAAAATAAAAAAAGATGAAAAGAGTGTAAGAGGCCAGTGAGAGTGGAAGGAGGGAGCGAGAGAGGCGAATAAGGGGTAGGGTAAGGTAGGGATAGCTGAAGAGAAGTTTTGTGTTAGGAGAGAAAAATGTGGAGAGAGATAGGGTGGGGGGCAAGAATGGGGGTGAGTAAATGAGACAAAGTGTGAGAATATTAGAGAGAGAGTACATGTGCATGTGTATAAAAGCGTGTGCGTGTGTCTGGCCCAAACAAAGAGAGCGAGAGGAGAAGGATTCGGGTGAAACATCAAAGGGATTTTTCAGCCGTGTTACCGGGACAACAGACATTTGCATGCGATTAGCTCTTTACATCACATTAAACAGGGAAGGGGCAAGCAAGTGGAGAGAAACAGACAAAAATGCAGGGAGGAGGTTTGCTCGAATATCATTTTTGTATTTGTTTCATATCATTTCATTAATGTACAAGTTCTGTTTAAGAAAATCAATTAAGAGTTGTGCATAAGAGTACCATTTTATTTATTTGCTTTCAGAAAAGATACAAATATTTTTCTTAGAAATATTCTTTCTGTGTCTTTTGTGAGAAAATAGTCATAGAAGTCATGCTGAGAGGTCTAGTCCAAGTCACACAACAGAAATTGTCAAAAAGATCTAAGCAAATGCCTTCTACAAATTCTACAATTGAAACTGGTTGGACAAACTCACACAATACCATAAGCTTAGTACCGGACAATTATCCCAAGAAAACAGTGAGCTTGCTAAGACTTCAGGATTTTGTCACGTGCACTCTTGCCATATCCTGTTTTTGAGGCAAGACCCTGATGCTGCATTATCTATCCTTTATTCTTGTCTTCTTTTATATAAAGAATGGTATTTGAAAAGCTTTTCTTAATTTGGATCGCATTGGTTAATTTTTTTTCTAACCATGGATTCCTTTCCTGTATTGATTAATTTCATTTTCACCAGCCATGTGACATGTTTTTACCACATGGCTAGTGGTAATTTAGAAAAATGTTTTTGTATATTTTCATGATTAATGTGCTTTGTCTCGTGTTTTTTGTCGTTTGACCTTGTGTCTTACCCAATTACTCTCACCTAATCATTTTGATAATTCATCGCTGTTTCACCTGTTAGCACTTTCTTCCGCTATAGTCTCCTATAGACAGTCTGATGTGTTTGGCTGCCCAGGAATCTATTTGACTGGCAAACAACATTCCCAAATGCCATTTCACATAACATCATGTTTATGGGCATGAAAATATCGCCACAAAAAAGGCTAAAGGCCTATGAGCATGACGTCTGAGGATAGTCCCTGATTCAAACCCTCCACAACTACCTAATATTTTTATCTGTGTTTTCTATCCCATATTTTGCTGCATTTTAATTTCAACCTTTGCTTGCTTAATCTCATAATGTCTATATTGTTTCACAATTATTCCCGTTTTGTAGTTTTAGTTTAGTTTAGTCTAATCTTGTCTGTAAGTTTAGTTTGAGGTTACTCCCTCAGGAGTAATCTTGTTTTCCATAATATTATTTAAATACTATTTATTTTTTCTTTTATTGGTTAAAAAACTCAGGTAACAATTACTGGAAGTCAGTTTGATTAGATTCTGTACACATCATGCAATCCAATGTGAATATCACTCTTAAAGTTAACAATCAGACCCTGAACACATATCAGGAGCCATGGCCAGCCAGCTTTAGGGCCAAAGGGAGTAGACTGGTATAAAGTGCCATGCTATGATTGCCCAAGACCAGAGGGAGGGAGACTCAGTCACCTTCAACACATGCTTTGCCATGAAACTTTATTCATCGCAACCTTGGACATAATTATTGCACATTCAGTTATGCCATGAAGTTTAGATAATCATCAATGTGTTAAAGTAGAACTTCCACAAACCCAAGGATACAACTCTCTTCTGGTGAACTTTCTTCAAGCTATCAATCTTTCTATCAAACTATCTCTCAATCTGGTATTCAGTGATCAAAAACGGAATACCAATCCATTTCTTATGGATCCATTAATGGAAGGTAGATCCAAGAAAAGGTTGTCAAACATCTTTTATCAGATACTCTACAGAATACAAACTACAAGTCTGAACTTGTACAAGCTCAAGGGTGAGACGAGACATTGGCTTTATGGTAATAAATGATATAAGATGACTTCCCAAATCTTGATTGTAAACAGATCTTAGATTAAACCAGTAAATTTGTTACACCAGTAAAGGGTGTTGAGTGACTCAAGCCAGGAATGATTCAGCATATAAAATTAGGTTAATGTAAAGCAGAATAAGGGGAGTAAAAGGTCCAGCTCTGTTGAGAACCTGCAGGATCCAATGGATGAAGAAGCTTAGTTTTGAAACGATTAGAAAACAGCAATGAACAGAACCAGCAGAACTGGGCAGATGCTGTTGGAGGGAATCAGCAAAGTCATTTACATTTATGCATTTAGCAGAAACTTACAGTAGGGGAGAGACAATCTGCAATGTGTTACATGACTGGTCAAAGTCTGTCTCAGCTTGCTTTTATAAGTCATAGGAGTCATATAAGAAGGGTATATGAATTTGGGAGTTACAGAAAAATAACTCAAACAAAGGCAGTTGAAGTCAAGTCTGAACTTGTACAAGCTCAAGGGTGAGACATTGGCTTTGTGGTAATAGATGACTTCTCAAACCTTGATTGTAAACAGGTTCTCAAACCTCTAATTGTAAACCAGTTAGAATAAACCAGTAAAGTTGTCACGCTTTGCAAGTTAGTCACCAAAAGAATCATTTGGCCCTCCTTTGGCAACCCCTCAACTGTGTCAGCTTAAGTTTCAAGTTCTGATCATTACGCTGTTATTGTACTTTTAGAAAAATGCCAAAAAGGCAGCTTTCTTTGATTAATGAAAGCCATTTACATCAACTGATCATAATAATTGTGAAAATTATAATACAACCCTAAATATGAAGACATTCTAACAACTACAAGCGTACATAAGCTATAATGCACTAGAAAAAATGCAACTATGAGAAAGTATAAAAAATTTTGAAATATGATTTCACATGAACGATTCACTCAAGCTTTAGTCTTAAATTCCAGTGCCTTCATAGTTCATAATCAGTGTGACAATAAATAAACAATTGTCATGTGGTTTGTGCTTGTCTAAGGCCTGTAATGTCTTGATGCCATATATGTTTTGTTTCAATGTGTTGCAAAGCGTTGTCGTGGCCATTGCCAGGGTGCTATCATCATGCCAATATTACAGTATCAACACACTGACACTGCGACAAAGAGAGAGCAGCCAATGCCACATCACTCCACCCCTTAACCCCCTCCCTCCTCTCAATCCCTTTCTCTCTGCCCTCTCTCCATCAATCTTTTATCTATCTCTGTCTTTCTCTCTTTGTCTCAGTCTCTCTTTCTCTCCAACACGCTTTCCTTCTCGCTCTCAATCTCTCGTTCTTTATCTATCTCCTCTCCATCGATCTCTTCATCTCTGACTAAATATGTATACATATTGATTCCCAGCTGCCCCCATCTCTTCTTTCTTTCCTTAGTTTCTCTTTTTTACAATATTGATCAGATTTCTCCCCCCTGAACACCCTAACAGACGTTTTATTCCTCTACATCTGTCATTTCATCTTTCTTCCTGCACTCTAGTACCCCCTCCCACTTCTGCATGTTTTTTTCTTTCTCTCTCTTTTTTGTCTCGTCTCACTCACTCTCTGCATATTAATTGCTGCATTTGTGCAGCGGTGAACAAGACAATCAAAGTGATGGGGGTGGGGAAGATATGACTGTATCACTAGCAAATGTATGGTATATGTTTTCCTGTTTAGTTTTGACCTAAATAAAATCATTCATACCGAAATTTCATAGTGCATTCAGAGCAACAATGAGTCAAAAGGGGTATAAATGCAGAAGTAACAATGGTTTAGAACAATCTAACCAAAAATGACTTCTAATCTAGAAATCATATGTCCAGTCAATAATGAAAATGACAAAACACTAACAAAAAAAAACACTTTCTAAGGAACACCCTAAATTATGTAATTAAAGTCTTAAAGTGAAAACACTACAAAAGTTAAAGCCTGATCAATTTGCAAATCAGACAAAATCAGTCTAAAAATAGCAACCAAAAAGTGTCAAAGCCCAGCCTTCAAAAAAAAAAAATCCTCAGCAAGACACCCTTTCAAAACAAGACAGAGACCTGAGAAAATGGAACATAAAGCACCTTTTGTAGCAAAATATGTATACACACATGCAGTCACAGGCTAATCACTCCACAAAATACAAGTAACATGAGAAAGTAGCATAATAGAGCTGGGGATTAGAACTCCACCAGGGGTCTGACTGATGAAGATGAAAGGGTCAAGAAGGAGATAACAGGGGAGAAGGGAAACAGAAGATCTTCAAACTAAAGCTGGGTGATCGAGCAAACTTGGAAAAGAAAGTTAGGGTGCAAGCAACTCAATATCAAGTAGAGCTAAATTTTGAGAGATGCATGGACAAGGACAAGTTCAGTAGGTCAAATCTAAATGTGAGGGGATGATGATGATTGAAATATGATGTTGGGAGATAAGGTAGCATGAACTAGGTAGAACAAACTTTAGGTAGAACAAAAGGATCCTAAAACATGAGTAATGTTAGATCACATTTCTTAATGGCTTCAGACAGAGCCAAGGCAATCGCATGATTTACCTGAGTTTTTGTTTTGTTGAGGATGACCTTAAGAGCTTTCAGGACCTGATTCGGGTTATGAAAGTAAAAAGGTGAAATAGATTGAGATGATGGTGGTGGAGGAATATGAAATCCAGAGAAAAAAGAAAAAATGTTTCAATGCTGAACTTATCAAATGGTAAACTGGGAGCCGGGGTGTTGAGTGGCTCAAGCCAGGAATGATCCAGCATATAAAATGAGGTTAATGTAAAACAGAATAAGTGGAGTAAAAGATACAGCTCTGTTGAGTCATAGGAGTCATATAAGAAGGGTATATGAATTCTTCTGGAGGAACAGTTCAGACAGCTCACTCAACTGTTAGGAGAGTATCAGACTTTGTGCCAATGTTTACCTGTGGCTATTGTTGTGGGATCAGAGATCAGGTTTTGTATCAGGTATTGTGGTTCTTGTGATTGTTTGCTCTCTTGATGGATGTGCAACTTAAGTACCTACTGTACATCTTGCAAAGTGTGAAGCTGATCATCATACAGCGTAAGAAAGATGCAAGGCAAATCTCTCAAGTATTCTCCGCCTGCAGACAGTTTTCCTGCTGCGTTTAAGACATATCCCTCAGAGTATAAGACATCAACAAGATATCGCTTGAGTACTTCTGAATCAAAATATGTCACCATGATATGAACACGTTTTTTTCCAGGAATAATGCGAACCGCCTGATGCAGGTGCTTTGAATAAAAGTATAGGATGGGCCACATAAACCAAAACAGACATTATTAAATAGGGAACAAAACAAACCCTGGATGGCCAAAATAAACACCTTGAGAAAT
Source organism: Danionella dracula (assembly GCA_900490495.1). NCBI lineage: Eukaryota > Metazoa > Chordata > Actinopteri > Cypriniformes > Danionidae > Danionella > Danionella dracula. Next base: position 703,279 of record UELW01000578.1, read on the forward strand.
GTGCACAACATAACCTTGGATTAAAACAAAACACAGCCCAAGAAACATCTCAAGCAGATAAACACATGGCTGAATAACAACTTTTTTCATAAAAGTGTGGTTTAATGTAAGCTACTTATGTATGGAGCCCTTCATTGGATATGGCAGAAAGGACATTTTCTTGGAAACAATATTTGTGTTATCTTCCAAATGGACATATTTTACAAGAATAAACAATTATTGTTTGCGGAGAAGTGCACTAGCTTTGTGATAGAATGGAACAACATTGAAGGAAAACTGGACAAAAACAAACAATTATTTTTTCCCCCTTTGAGAAATATCCCTTCAGGTGCTTTATAGGTAGGCTGTAGGTTTAGCTACATATACTTTGTTTTAAAAAAGTGGATTTCATGATTTACCCAAATACTAATTCTGCTTCACTTTTTTCCTTTTATTGTTTCAAACATATTTCCACTTAATGAAATCAAGGAATGCCGTTTTCTCTGACTTTGGAAAAAATGTAGCACCAGAAAAAAAGTGCATGGCAATAAAATGAAAGAAACTGCAGCAATATAGGGCACAAAAAAGTATTTGTTTCTCCACTGTCAACTTACTAGTCAATTCATGGAAGGAAAAAGCTTATTTAAAAAGTACAAACACTATTTTAAAATATCCAACGTGGAAAATCTCCATGTCCAGTGAATGAGCTAGAACCATTGCTTACAATCTATGGATCATGGCTTTAAAATGGAGTCAGAGATTATAATTACATTTGCAACCTACTGGATCCGCCTCTCGCTCCCTCATTCTCTCTCCCTCTACGACACAATAAATGAATCTTTTAGAAAAGAGAGAGAGAGAGAGAGAGAGAGAGAGAGAGGAGGAGAGAGAGAGAGAGAGAGAGAAAGCAGGAGGGAGGGGGGCATCCGCGTATGCTTGTACACAACTGCCCCCGATTTCCATTTTTTCCCCCTTAACTCGTAATGTATTTAATTCAAGTGAAACGTAATCATGACGTGTGTTGTCATTAATCTCCTCGCCGCCTCTCCCGTAAGTACATTCAGCCTTACTTTCATCACCAAAATGCCACATTCGTAAACAATATTTGACCTAATGTCATCTTTTTGGGCATTTTACTGATATACATCACTAGGATTATGTTACTGTGTGTTTGTAGACAGTCTTGAGTAACGTGAGAGCGATGGTTGTCGCCTTCATTAACAACAAAAATATCCGACGACGACTTTTTCTGGAGCGATTCGGAAAATTCCTCGCGTTACCTCCTTGAGAAAGTCGTCGCGTTTCCGCCAAATTCACGCAAAGACCGAATTGTGTTGGTCGCTGTCTCGTGAGTGTGTCCATCATACGTGTTTTTCTCTCACACACACGCTTCGTCACTTTTGTCTCGTGGCGTGTGTAACCGGTGTATGTGTGCGAGAGCAAGGGCGCGCGCGCGAGTGCGAGTGCGCGCAAGTGTTTTTCTTAGTAATGTAACTTTGTTCCTGGCGTGACTGAAAGTAGCGTAAAGTGAAAGTAAAAAAAGCTCAGACTGAACTTTGGAAAAAAAACTTATTTTACTCCTTAAGTTTGGGACGTCAAGAAATGCTAAGCCAAGCTTTGGTTTAATTCTTATCCAGTTTAAGCCACGAGTTGTAACCAGAATACTGTGACTGAAAACAGCTCGGCTGGATGTTTGGTTAGGGCTTTGTGACTTTTAGACGTCAACCTATATGAAATGATCGATAGACTGATATTAATTATTTTTGCACATATTTAATAATGTGCCAATTAAAATGTGAAATAACGAGTCGAAGTAACATTTAATATTTTTTTGTGAACAAACAAGGGTTTATCTTTTGTTATTCAATAAGCTAGGTGCTTTGCTACTAATGCTAGGCTAATAACAGATATGAGTGTCCTAATGTCACCTCTCTGATCTAAAGTATTGCGTTAAACCCTCACGAGCCAGCTCGAAAGCACAAAAAGCCTCAGAGTTCAAGTCGTTTAGCCCTGTTTTTGACTCGAGTGGCGATTGAACCGCAGGATGGAACTTCGCCCTGATGGCTGTCCTTTTCTCCTCCTTTATCTTTTGTCGAAAGAAAATCAGAAAGAAAATGGAGCTCAAATGCCATCCAAAAACACGCATGAGCGTCAATAACCTGATATGTCGGGGTTAACTTGTCTCTTTAATTTGCCACGATGCGATTTTTATCGTTCAGAGTCTGGAAGAGTACGGGTTTGTTTGTAACGTGTTTATGCTATTTATTTGATTAATGCGTGGCTTTTAATTGCGACGGCTGGGAGAGAGAAAGAGAAAATGGTCGCGCGTTTCTGGTTAACAGAACACAATTGACCTCTTCTTCTCCAGGGCTGACAAAATAATACAATCCTCACATGAAACTTTGTATATTCTTTGTTAAATATTCATTTTAAGACCGAAACTGATCTAGGCACTATTGGAAGGCTTGAGCGTTAATCTCTTCTTTACGTGCGCGCTCATGAGACCTGACGTGACATTTTAACTGTTCTGTAAACAGAAATGAGACAAAAAAAAAAGAGTGTGTTCTAAAAAACCAGACCAAGATGCAACCTGCTAACAAGTTAAGAGGATCTGCATTCATTAAATGTTCTTTAGATGTATAATCACTTGTTAGTTTGTGTAAAGTAATGGTACTTTGCTTTTGAAATATTTAGCTTTGGTGAGAAGTTTGAGATCCATTTTCACTACAGGTTTACTGGTTTTTATTCAGCTGGCTAATTCTTCATTAGGCTTCAAGTGAACATTTGTCGCTTCGAAAATGGCTATAAGTTATAATAACTGTTATGTACTTGTTATTAGGTTGAAATCACAAAATGGCAGGTTATTTAGAGCACATTAAAAGAGTATTTGCTTTATGTTCCTATACCTAAATTTGTTTGATGAAACTGCAATCTATTTTTGCCATTTTATTTAATATATGTGAGTTAACACAACTCCAAATAATTTAGCTGTTTATCATGCAGGCAACCTTTAGATTTTCCATTAAATGTTGCAGTCGCTTTGACAGTCGTGCATGGTTGATCAGTGTTAAAAAATGTAATTACTTTAATTAACTTCATTAAGCCATTTGTATGTTTTAAGGGGCAATGAAGTAAAAAATAAACTAATATATGATTGCTGATGTTTGATCACATAATGTAACAATAAAGTAAACTCAAGATGTTTTAATCCTGTGATTAACAATGTGACTCAACTTATAGAGTGACGTTCACCCCCTGTAATGTTGAAAGCTAATCTCTTAATATGTGTTGGGTGAATTGATAAACTCCTGCATTGTAAAATAATGTGGAGGAAATAAATTGGCGGTACACTTGTAATCAACATTAAACACTAATTTCAAAAATATTTAATAACAGAGTGAGATGTGCTAGAGCACTTATTTGCAAAGTACACCAGTGCAAATAATAAAATACAAATAAAAATGTGTACAAAAAAATACAAATAAATAACAACAACAAATAAAACAATCAAATTGAGCTGTAAAAACGGCGTCACGGTGGCGCAGTGGGTAGCACGATCGTCTCACAACAAGAAGGTCGCTGGTTCTAGGCTCGGCTGGGGCAGGTGGCATTTCTGTGTGGAGTTTGCATGTTCTCCCCGTGATCGCGTGGGTTTCCCCGGTAGCTCCGGTTTCCCCACAAGTCCAAAGACATGCGGAATAAGTGAATTGAATAAGAACGATTCCCAGCGATGGGTTGCGGCAGGGAAGGGCATCTGCTGCGTAAAACATATGCCAGAGAGTTGGTGGGTCATTCCGCTGTGGCGACCCCGAAAGGGAATAAAGCCGACATGAAGATGAATGAAGGGTCTAGATAAAAATCACCTGCTGGACTGTCAACCCATCAAACATGTTTAATAAGAGTCAATAACTAGGAATGCAAGTGCAGGGTTCAAGATGTCACTGTGTGTCTGTCAACTGGTCAAACAGGCAGATAATTAAGCACAATAAAATCAAATACCAAATACTTTAAGAAAGGGTTTAAGAAATTCTATGGGAAGAACTTCACATGTCAAAAGCTCTATCTAATCTGCCAGGGTCATTGTAACATGTTGTAAGAGCCATAAAAACCCTAAGTTTATTAGCTGAATTCTGATATGCTGGGTAAAAAAACTGTGGGTATGTTGGGATACAGAGAAAAGTTCAGGACGAGGTCAGAAACAGGAAATGAATTGTCTCAATGGATTTGTTGTGTGACTAGATTCAGACACAGAGAGACCTTAAATAGACCCGAGGACACTTGAAGTTTGAACACAGATGCACAGCACTTACTACTAAAACATTCTAAAGTAAAGCTGAACAAGTGTTTTCACATTTTCTACTTTAACTATAGTTGTTTTAATGTCTTGACTTGTTATGACTATGCCTTGACAACAAGACTATACCAATTTCACTAGAGTTATATTCCTAGATGGCCTATAAATATATGTTAAATATGAAACATATTAAATACATTTAAATATTTATATAAACACCCCTATATATATTTATATTACGTATAAATATAAACATTAAAGACTTCTAAAGAGATTGGTAACATTACTGTGGTTGAATGATCCAAGGGAACAAAATTTCCATATTTAGTGGTAACCATAATTAAACTCAATACATTTGAAATTAAAAGGCATAAACTGGTTATTTGGTGATAACTCCTGTTCACATCATGGATGTCTGAAACTGTCACCCAGACAAATGTTTGGCATGATGTTTATTTTTTTTATGATAGCTTTAGGAAGCACTGATCAATAAAGGGATTGTACCACTAAATTTGGTTAGAAAACCAAACTCTATTAATTATAAGAACCAAAGATCAGCCAAATATTACATAAAAAAAGCTTCTCAAAGCTTTTTATCAATGAACTCATTTCTCAACAAGTTCCATTGTTTAGCATTCTTTTCTGTAAAACTATAATCTATTAAAATTTGAAGTTGATTTTGATTAACACCTTTAATGCACCCTACTTCACAACATTATTCTCATTTACATCTTTCTTTTGCACCCACCTCTCTTCATTGCTGGTATGGGCAATAGGTTAACACTTTTAATGTGAAGCAAACCATTAACTATACATTTGAGATGTACTGAGATGACAGTTTAAGACCTTATCTACGTTTACCCAGGTATGTAAAAAAACAGTTTTTTCTTCGATTAGAAAGTATTCAGATGAGCATAATTTCGTAGAAAAACATTTACATTCAATTCTGAGGTGTTCTCATGTAGATTAGTTGTGAAGTCTCCTACCTAGAGCCTGCTAGCACATTTTCATGATGAACCCTCAGTAAGTGTTTATACTTAACTGCAAATGTGACTGCTTAACACTTTCTCCGCCTTGTTATAAGTAAAGTTTTTACTCATAACTCCAGGCTATTTTCTACTTCATTTCTCTTGGTTTTCTGGACCTGGGCCGAACACATGCAAAACAGACTGTATGTCTTTATTTACTAATTTTCACTGATAACCTGAGTCTTAATTCAACAGAGAGAGAGAGAGGGAGAGAGTGTGCGCACTCTGAGGGGACATCCCGGGCCATCTTCACAGCCCGTCAAGTGTTGCCAATTTAGCAACTTTGTCGCTGGATTTAGCGACTCTTCTTTTTATAATCCAGCAACATTTTCTGCTGTTCCAGGCATCTTTTAGCAACTTAGTTCATTCTAGCTGACTGGATTTCAAATGGAGCAGCGCTGATGCAATCTCTATACCGGAACAAACGCTCGCATCACATCACGTTAGCTCCTAAATCTCCTCGTCTAAATATCACATAAATTGAGTGTGTGCAATTGAAACATCAAGCTGAATTCATGAAATGTATGAATGTGACAGTATCAACACAATACCGGTATTCACTTTCATACTGGTATAGCACCCACTCCTAAGTCTAAGGGAATGTGAGGTGTCAGTGGAACTAGTCACTAAACAATTTTAAATTGAAATAATATGTGTAATGAAAACTAAAACCCAGTTTGAGTCTTTACACACATATAAATCTCCATTTCAATGAGCAGTTAGTGTCTGAGAGTATCTCTTCACCTCCATACCGTAAAGAACCTGTTGCAGTAAATTTATTCATGCCATTTTGCTTAGGTCACAAGACTTAACTCTTTCCAGACATGAAGGATGATGTATTACTTGACTTCACTGTCGGAGACGTTATTTCAGCTGCTCAAGGCCTGTGAAATATAACCAGTGAAAAAACTATATCTCAGTGACCTCAGAGTAAGAGTGTTTCTCTGGTTGTATATATATTATATCTTTACAATATCCACAATTTTTTTATATCTGAACCCCCAAAACTTTATAGTTATATAGTATTCTGCTATTGGTTGTTTATAAACACACAGTAAAGAATATAGTTGGCTGTGTCATGTTGTAATGGTTTCAGATTATATAAAAGTACCTTCTGTTAAATGCAGTGTCCCCTAAATTACATTTTTGTGCCTCTTTTCACATCGTGTTGTTTAGATAAACTCCTGTTTGAATTTTCCAAGATGAATTTAATATTTCTATAATAAAGCTAATAGTGGTAATAGCTAATGGAATGTCACAAATCTCTAAAGAAAGTTTGTCAAAATCTTCCACAGCTGCCATATTTGTATTGTTGATATTCTGGTTTGTTTTAAGATTGTGTTTGCTGTTTTACTGTAATAGACTCTATGCACGACTACTTCCACGCTCCATGTCTGTGGTTCATCAACTACCTGTTCAGCGTCAGAAGTAGATTTTTCCAATCTCTTCAATTGATGTGATCACCATGGATTTTTATACTTCCATCCTTATATGGAGCAAAAGTATGGATCTAACCTCTGAATTAAATCACATTGAATTATCACACAATGGGACACAGCAGTATGTAACTTACAACTTTAAAAATTATTTTAAAAAATTAATTTCAGATATAGATCAAAAATAAAATATGACAATAAAATGGTAATACTACAAACCTAAACAGACCCAAACTATCAGCACAACAATCCTATTTGAAATTCCTATTTGAACCAAAAGCACATTTACAACAGAGATTTTAGCAGAAGTATGTAGGTAGTGCTACAAGCATAGAGTCCATTATTCAAAAAACAAAAAACAACTTTGCAGTGTCAGCGTGAACATTTCCCGACTCTGTCATTCAAAAACCAGTATGAGGATGATTTATCTACCCTTCCTTATCTCTTTTCTTAACATAAAAATGTACAGTTCAATGAAGTCTGCCTTTGTTTTAAACAAAACATGAAGCGCTTTCCTAAAGGGGCTGCTTCACAGAAACCACTTATTATACTTTTGATATTCATGGTTAAACAAATAAATTTTCGTGATTTAAAACATCCTGCTGTTTAAAATAAAGAAGCTCAGGAGACATGAGCTTTCCAGACATGTGTTCGCGTAAATACTCACTTGTTTATTTACAAGTGAGAAAAACCCTTGAGATGATAAAAGAAAGTTTATTTTGATTTAATTTGGATAAAATCGAAAGAAAATAAAAAATCTTCTAGTTAAATATGAGAAAGTTACATTAAGATAAATATTCTAAAAAGCTTACAAGGCAACACATTTATAATGCAACTTATTAATCTTAAAAAACCCACAGAAGCCTGTGATTTATTCTATTTTAGAAAATTTATCATTTGACAACCCTAATATCTATATTTAAGTTTGATTAAGGGTGCAGCCATGTGGACTTTTTTTTTCAGGTCATTCTAAACAGCTACAGTGAAAGGATGAACAGCTCATATTTGAATAGAATATTTATTTTCAGTTGGGTAAAATAATGTTGGAAGTTTATAAACTCTTTAATTAAGACACAAACATTAACTCTTCAAATGTATTTCTTTTGTGTGCGCGTGTGTGTGTTGTTGTACAGCGAGTTTAGCATGAGGCCATTCAGACAAAGGTGTTTAGCATGCATGAATCATCTAGTGTCGAGCTGCCATATTGAGTGTGAGTGTGTGTGTCAGTGTGTGCATTATTTGCACATACTCCTCTATCGCTCTAGTCCCTTCATCTTTCCCTTCCCCCTGTGTCTAGCACCTTATCACTCCATCCATCTATCCAAATTTGGGCAGACACAAATGAATGTGAGTGTGTGTGTTCATGTGTGTGAATCAGTATATTGCCATGACTACATACATATGATAATAACACCAGCCAACCAAAAAGAGCTTTCTTTGTCCTCTCCATCGACAGATTTGCTCATCAAACCTCATCATTCTCAGTGTGTGTTTGTTTATTTCTCTTCACTCCATTCTTTTAACTCGTCTTTCTAGATTTCTTTTCTCTTGTTTGGCCCGTCTGTCTCTCTGCTCTCTTTCATTTCCCTTCGCCATGTTGGCAGGCCCCAATCTACCAGCTGATATCAGCATTCCCTGGCATCATGCCAAAAGAGAGAAAGAAAGAAAGAAAGGAAATCAGCGAAGAAAAGAGGGAGGGGGCAAAATTAGGGGGGGAAGAGAAAGTGCACGGGGTGGAATCCTTGGTCTGTGGCAGAGAAAAGATGGAATGGCAAAAATGGCGGAAACAAGGCAGGATTGAAGGAGAGTAAGGATTAGGAAAATACAGAAAGACAAATGAAGGAAGGATTAAAGAATTAAAAGTGATCAAAGAAAGAATCACATAGGATCTTTTTGTTATAAGAACATTCAACAAGTGTAATGTTTAAACTCTGGAACTCATCATTTGAATAGCAAGACAGACAGTTTTGAAGCCAAATGCACCACTTCACATATATCCCCTCTTGATGTTCTAACAGATGATCGAAAATGTGAACACACAACACATTGATAATATATCCACAGACAAACATATAGACCCTCTGATAATGTACTTTTTTTCTGTACATCATTCCAGACTTTTCAAACTTGTTTAATAAAGTCTGTGTAATGTGTGTAAAAAAACCAGCACAAGAAACAAGGTGGCATATTTCCAGATGCTTCCACATATGTGCAGCAGATTGCCAGATACTGAACATATTTTGTTCTTTGTGAAAAAAGAGAACACAACACTCTTTAAAATCTGTCGAGCTATGATTGGCCTATTGTTGTATATGTTAATAGATGTTTGTTGTAGAATAATTAGGGATGGATTGAGAAATATTTGGCATTATGAAATGTATTCCACTGTAGGGGACTGACATTAAGGGCAGAAAAAACTGACAAAAACTATTTTTAAACAATCCAAACGCTTTAAAAAATGGCAAAAAATACAGGAACACAACCATGAATAAAGAAAAAGCCAACAAAAGAAGGACCACACAGGGAGCATAAAAAGTGGGCTCTTCAGGGAGTACAGACAGGCGGTGCAAACCTTCAAAAAACCTGGTAACAAGATGGAGGTGGTCAGATAAAAGACAGGAGATCACATGGCACAAACATAAAACTCCAGAATTGAGTCATGACACAAATCATGGTTATTAACTCCAGTGCAAGAAAGCCCAGCTAACCATGGAGCCAGGACTCAACCACCAAAAACAGTAGCAACAATATAAGATATTCTGAGGCATTTGTAATTAAAAGCAAATTTATTTGTGCCTATTCTTGTGCCAAAAAACCCTAAATGAACATGTACCATATTACAGCAATCATCAAAAATAATTGTATGGTGTTCGTTAAAAAGTAAATTTTTGTACTAAATAGTTTTTTATACGAATAAGATAATTAACATTAGTTCATTGATAAAGGATTTTTAATTGGAAAAACTACCGAATGTTTATTTTAATCTTCAAATGTGTTCTGACAAGCAACAAAGACAACACAATTTTAATATGTGTTTTTGTTTGCACACTTGTGTGTATTTGAGTGTGATTATTTATGTGCAGGAAGGGTGGAGTATGTATTTGTGGGAATGTTTGTACGTCCAAATATCACGCCCATCCTGTTTGAGACAGTATCTTGCATTCTGTTCACTTTGTGTATTATTTATAATGTGTTTTATTTATGCAGGGGAATGTTGGAGGAGGCCAGTCACATACTGATCATCAGGACAAACACTCTTTCACTCTAGAAACAACCTCTTTCATTCAAGGAAGTAAAGCATGCCATAGACACATCAACGGTGAGATTTTAATCCCTGAGCGTAATTTTATCATTATTTTAATATATATAGAATAGTTCAAATATTTTGCATGATGAGATATATCCTATTAAATATGTATTTTAATTATTATTAGGTAGCAACTACTTCTTAATAATAATAATACCATTCTTGTTTGAAATCAAACGGAAGTGAAGATTCATTCAACAATGGAACATAATAAAGGCTTTAAATCATGGTATCCTAATGTAAACTTCTCTAGACTGTGACATACAGTAAATCTACGTATGTGTACCTCATTAACAGAAAGCTTGCAAGTGCAGAATTCCAGATGTTTATTTTCTTGTTCCAAAACCTAATTTTAGGAATGACTGAAGTTGGTATGGGATAACCATGTTCATTTGTTGTGGGCACAAGTTCATAGTAAATGTAAAAACAACAGTTTACAGAATTCACAGTTCTTTTAAAAATAAAAGTTAAAGTTAAAAATAAAGTTCACATTCACAAATTGCTAACATTTGGGATGCGTAATGAGTATAAGGGACCTGGGACCAGGAAGTGACCTATTAGTTGGTTACCAAGGGGTGGAGTGGGGGATAGCTTGCACAAATGTTGATAGTTTCCAGTTGGTTTGTTCTTATACACTTGATTCATTTATTTATAGCGTTTACTTAAATCATTTTGGAAACACAATCTTTACTTATTCTACCATGTTTAATTCTTTATTTAGGCATTTAAATACCAGCAGGGGAGCAACAGAAAATAGAAAACCCAGCATTTTATATTAAAAAGATGTCATGTTTGAGCAGTCATAGTCTTCTGCTCAGTGAAAAATAATATTTTTAATGTCTTTAAAAGTCCTACCTATGGACTCTACAATGTTATTTAATATTTTTAAGCTAAATGGAAAGCACTGGCCAACCGACCCTATTTTCAGCATTCTTTGAATTAATCAGGAAGAGTAATTCCTTAAAATGCCTCTTATGAGCAAAATAAGCAACTAACAACTGTATTATATAATTTTTTTTTCTTCTTAAAGAAAGACAAAGGTGAGTTCCTGGGTATTTCATATGAAGCCATATCCCAATCAGGGCTAAGATATGATCTGTGGGAGTTGATTTGCAGTTTTGAATTCCAAAAACTAAAAGGAGGAATATTTTAACTATTGTGGGTTAACTTTTAATGGCTTAATACATGTTATCTGAAACAAATAGCCAGAAACAGCAAAAATTTATATACTCTGCCAGAGCCTTTAATTCTTACGGAATTTCTTACTGTCAAGAAAAATATAAATAAAGCCACCTCTTTAAAAATAGATTTTTTTAGAGCATACTATTATTACAATGAAATAAAAATCTGCATTTTACAAACCTTCAAAGGTAATAATTTAAGGTAAGCTTTTAAGGTGGAAGCAAATAAGGACAAACTAGGTGGAAAACCAATTACGCAAGCACTATAAAATCTAAAAAATGTTTCCAAAGCTGATAGTAGATGAACAAGTTTTTAGTATATCTTGATATTAATAACCCTGTAATTTCTTGTTTAGAAAATGGATTCCCCACCAGAGTGTATGCTGGCTCTTTCTTGTGAGCCCCCAATATCTCCCCCCTCCATGCCTTCCCTGGACCACAGTCCCCAGTTTGAACCCCAGAGTCGACAGTCTACCCCTTTCACCTCTGAATCTGACCCCTATACCCCAGTTTCACCCAACCCTCTTCCTGAGTCTAGCCTTCAAAAGGAAAATGAAGATGAGGGGCTGTTGACACCTCCATCACCTACATCAGAGCTAGCATTAATTCCTGGTGAACTACACTTGGGTAGTTCCAAATCAGAGAGTAGCCCCCCTGCCACACCACTTATACCTGGTTATGTATCTGGTTTTGTAGATTTGGAGAGGGCAATTTCCTCTGGTCAATCTACCGCCTCCAATGATGAGTTGGACCTCCAGATTTTCAACAATGAAGGCATGACTGTTCATGGAAGAAATAGCTCTGGTCCTACCCTAAGATTTCCCTGCCATGTGTGTGGAAAGAGGTTTCGCTTTCAAAGTATTCTGTCTTTGCATGCTCGAGCACATAGTTTGGATAAAGACCGCCAAGGTTTGATTTCATGCCAAACCACTCGTACCAAACTGCAAATAAATCATGTCAGTGACAATACAATCAAGAATCCTGTAAGTTCTCCATTACAAATGAGTTTGAATGAAGAAATGGTCTTGGAGGAACCTCTTCAAACTGCAGCTAGCCCTCAGTTCCTCTTTGAAGGATCCACTGCATTGACTCCACCTTTAACAGAGGAGGCACCAATCTCAACCTCTTTCTCTCCTTTTGACCATGCCCACTTGGAAGACAACACCCCCTCTTCAGTGACATCTGCATTTCGCTGTCATGCTTGCAAGGGCAAATTTCGTACTGCTTCAGAGCTGGCACGCCATGTTCGAATTCTTCATAATCCATACAAATGTACAATGTGTCCCTTTTCAGCAAGTCAGGAGGAAAGTCTAGCTGCCCATTTGCAAGACAGTCACTCACCTGAAGATGCTGCCCCAAAATCTATTTTGCAGTCATACCCTAAAACAGCATCAACGGAATCTCCTCTTCCACAAATGTCTGCAATTCCAGCTTTCCGATGTGAAACTTGCGGTCAACGATTTACACAATCCTGGTTTTTGAAAGGGCACATGAGGAAGCACAAAGACTCGTTGGATCACAAGTGCCAAGTGTGTGGCCGTGGATTCAAGGAACCTTGGTTTCTTAAGAACCATATGAAGGTACATCTTAACAAGCTTGGTCTCAAAGCTGGATTGGGAAATCTTGGTGGAGCTGGGGCTGATCAATCTAAAGGTACACCAAGCACTCAAGTTCTGGGGGCATTGTATTCAAACTTGCTCCTTGCTCAAAGCATTGCCGGCAATTCAGGAAGTCCCACAGAAAGATCGGATGTTGGAACAAGCTCAAACAAATCGTCCAAATCAGGGTATTCAGGCTTATCCAAAGCCACCGCCAATGGAAGTTGCATGGAGCGCCTTCAGGCTGTTGCACAGGTTGCAGAAATGGGTAAGGGAGGGGGGCAGGGAGGTGAATCAGCAGAAGGAGTAGACCAAGCAGCAATGTGGCAGTTGGTTGCCCGAAGTCTTATGGCTGCACAGCACAACCAACAGCAACAGCAGAGAGCCCATTCACAGCAACACCATCCTTCAACATATGGCACAATTGCTGGGGAATCCAAGCAAATGAAGGCTTATCTTGGAGCAGGACTAAATTCAAGGGAGGACCCTGATGTTTTGGGTGCACCATGGGAGTGTCCAGATTGTGGGAAGCTCTTCAGAAGTCTTCAGCAGGTGGTTGCCCATGCCCAAGTCCATATTAAAAAGACACAAAAAGTTCAGAGTGGCAGAGAGAGGATCATTTCCAGGGATAAAGATATTCTAAACCATATCAGTGGATCTCAAGCAGTTGTGGCAGCAGCAGTTGGGCCAAGAGTTGGTGAAAATGAAGACAGGCAGGAGGAAAAGAAGCTACAATCTGGGGTTTGGGGAGCTGGTAGCTTCCATACGGTCTTATCACATCTGTCTGGTATGAAACTAATTCATTATTAAAAAATAACATTTTCCATTACATTAAACATTGACTTTCCTTTGCATAAAGTTTTTACACGCTCACATGTCATCATGAAAAGCCAACTCCTCTCTTGTTTACAGAAATCACTACTCTTTATCCAATATGAATTAGATCAATTTTCTTAGCTTGTCTCTTTTTATATTCAACTTTAAAACTATTAAGGATAACATGGTGGCCAAAAAATTAACAACAAGGTTCTAACAGTTGATATCTTAGGTTTATAGGTTTATTTTAAACTCAAACTCTCTCTGTGTATCTGTCTATCTATAAAAAAAAATTCTGTCAGCATTTTGAGCTCAATTATATCTTACAGGTTAAAATCTGATAATATATACCTTATGAAATGGCATCAACCCAATTACACTAGACAATGTGTTTTTGAGAGTCCATGCATTCACTCCATTTTTGGCGCTAGGTATAGTCATAGCTTTGAGATGGACTAAGTTAATGAATTTTCAGAACTGTTACTTCTCTTTAATTTTTTTAATTAAGGTCAGAATGGGCTGAGAGGGCAGTCTTCCTCCTCTTCATCCCCAAGAGAGCGTGTTCGTGGGGCAGGGGTGAAGGATTGCCCCTATTGTGGAAAAGCATTTCGGTCTTCCCATCACCTTAAAGTGCACCTTCGTGTACACACAGGTGAGGTGAAATTTAATGATGATTTAATTACTACTATTACTAATGTCAACACCAATACTAGTGTTTTCTTAAATAATAGATTATTCCCACTTTTTTCTGTAACTATGTTGAAAAAATAAACTATAGATTGCTTTACCAGTGCTAAATTTCCCCTGAATAAACATAACTCTCAATTGTGTAAGGTTTTCTCTCAAGAAACATTTTCAACACTTTCTGAAGAAAGAAAGGTGAAAGATTGGAAAGAGATATTATATATTTGGAAAAAAACAGTCATAGACCAGATAAACTAAAAGGGGAAATAATAGAGTGACCTCATAGATGATGAAAAAGGTGATGTGTTGATTGTCCACCTCAAGAAACGCACTGCCATCTGTCTTATATTCTGTGCAACTGCAGATACTGCATGTGAACAAATTTTTATCCTGAACCTTATGTTAGTACACATATGTTTCGGTCTTTTTAAATGTCTTCTTATCCACTAAAATGTGTTTCTCTTAATTGTATATCATTTTAAATGACTAATGTGTGAATTGCTAATTAACATACTTTTTGTTCAATCATTTATAATCAAGACAACATTTGTGATTAGATTAAAAAACAAACAAACAAATTTTTTTTTTCATTTTCAAAAATATCAATAAGGTTGGGAAAAACTTTTATGTGAATACATTTTCACTAATTTTTGCTAGCTTTTGCCTTAACAATGAATCATATTCTTAATTTGTTTTAGGAGAGAGACCATACAAATGCCCTCATTGTGATTATGCCGGCACCCAGTCTGGCTCTCTCAAGTATCACCTTCAACGTCATCATCGTGAGCAAAGGAACGCCATGGCAAACTCACCAAATTTAACCTCACTGAATAACTCACATCTTCATGGACCCAAAAAACGGCATCTCCCATCTACGCTCCACTCTTCTTTCAGTAGGGTTTCTGGAGAGGTTACACACAAACACTTTAGGAATATCACGCAACTAGAAAAAAGAGAAGATGCTTCTACTTCCTTAAATCAAAGAGATGCTGACTTGGAAAGTCAGTTTATTGGTCTACCAGGGATAATGGGGACAACCTTGCCAAGTGGAGTCCAACAAAGTTGGATGAAGGAGATTCAACTTCCAAAATTGCCAAAAGTTTCTAGAAGAAAAGCTCAGATTACAAACCGAATGGTGTCAGTAAATGGCTACAAGGATGGATTGCAATCAAAAGAAGGAGGCTTCGAACCTTTGGATCTCTCTCGACGTCCTATTCAAGAAGAAGTAAATATTACTAATTCTGAAGATGAACCAGCAAGTGACTTAAAAGAGGGAAATGACATCCTGAATCAATGTGTCTTCTGCCCCTTCCGAACCTCTTCTGTTGAACTGATGGCCATGCATCTTCAAGTTAACCACACCAGCAAGTCTCGCCGCAAGAGAGGAAGTTCCTCAAACCGTTTTCCAAAACTGTCAGGTCCAGAAAGTGATTCTTTGGGTTTTTGGAAGCTACTTGGGGTTGATAATGGAGTAACGTCATTTGAGGATTGGCCGTCCAAGGAAAAAGTGGAGAATGGAGTCAGTTTAGAAAAAATGGAAACAGAAGACAACTTTGAGCAAGAAACTGCACTTTTGGGAAGATTTGATGCTGCAAGAAAGGAGGAAAAATGGGGCGAGGACATGGACGAACAGGATAATGAGATTGATGATGAAGAGAATGGCCTGGAAGCAAATGGCAGCTTTGAAGATAATTCGGAGGATGAGAGAAAAAGGGCTGTTTCACCTGATGTCCCATTTGAGGATCTGTTAAAAAGGGATTAACATCTAACTAAAGTTTTGTAAGGACTGGAGAAAAATGGAAGTGATAAATATTTCAAAACAGTTTTCAAGGGGACATTGCATGCCACACACCAAATGGCAGAGCAGTCTTCACTCTTAAAGGTATTTAACAAGTTAGCTTAAGAAGTATTAATATTAATACAGCCAACAAATACTTTAATGTCATTTCAGTTACATTATTTGTAATTATTTATTTTGTTCCATGCATCCAAGGGCTTGGTTCATCCTCTAGACACAGTTGAAGCTATTAGAACTCTAATGTAAATAGACTTTCAGCCCTCCCTCTGGCGTGTCTTATTAAAAAAAAGAAAGACGAACCTAACAAATTCATGCAAATTCTTTTATGGAACTTTAATCCTGTGAAGCTATGGCATTGTGCTTTTTTAGCTTAAAAAAATCAACAATACAAATTAAAAATCCAAACAATCCAAATACAAATTGGTGAGGCTTATGTCTAGAGGGAGCACACATTTTGGATTTGTTCTTACAAATACCTCAAATTTTGCATGTAGATGCCAACACCATACTATTGTTATAATTGTGTATACTGTGAAAATGGTTGCTAATAGACTGATTCATCAAAAATAAGCCCCACATTTATATGTTTTGATTGATTTTTTTGCACATTTTTGTCCAGGCATTTAGAGTTTAGTATTTAGTCAAGCTTTTTACTCTACAAGTCAGATGATCACAGTTAAAATGCAATTAAATTATTTACACCTGATGTGGTATTGTCACCGAAAATGTTTATTTTAGGCTAACATTATCTTAACACCCACCTCTCTCTCTCTCTTTCTCTCTCTCTCTCTCTCTCTCTCTCTCTCTCTCTCTCTCTCTCTCTCTCTCTCTCTCTCTCTCTCTCTCTCTCTCTCTGTGCGGGCTCGTCATAAATGCATGTTGTGAAACTGTTTCAATCCACTTTCATATCTGTTTTAAAAAATCTATAGAGCCAATGGCTTAGAATTATTTTTCTTCAGCTCCAAAGATTGGTAGAACTTCATGGAACATTCACACTATAGCGCTGTAGTGGTCAAATGGGATATTGTTGGCTCATGATTCAACATGTGAATACAGTCTTTTCTACAAGAATATGAGGATTTTTTTTTCAACCCGTGTTAATGGAAGGGTTCAAGCCTATTATATTTTATTCAAGTGTCTTCAACTGTGCTCTAAAGATGTACTACAGTCTCAGGTGGATGAACAACATTAAAATAGCTCTTTTGTTTGGTTAAACCATACCGTTTTAAAATCTTAGAATCCCTCCACAAACCTTTACGTACTCCTACAGCTTGTGAAAACTACCTCCATACACAAACAACACACCCATTGAGTGACATCAAGCTTTGTATACTGGAAGCCTGTCTGTCTGGATAGTTCTCTGAACTTAAAATCGTTTGTCATCGACATGCGTTGCAGTGAATCTCAATGATCTGAAACTCAAGTGAAAACAAAAAGAGGCTCTCTACGAAACAGCATTATTGATGAGAGGGAAAAAGATGCTTAATCTCAACTCTCATGGATGTAATGATGATCACAGAGCAGGCCTTCACTAGGAATCAGAGGAGTTAATGCGCCTCTTAAGGTCTTTGCACACTGAGTCAAATAATTAAATTATGTTTATACAAATCATCTTCTCAATCATCAATATCTTTAGTCACTTAATAAATTTTATTTTAAATTCACGTATAAATGTATTATTACTAATAAAGTCACAGACTTTAATGGTGATTATGATAGATGCTAATATCTTATAGTAAAGCGTTTGCAAAAGCTATTGTATTTGTTGTAAAATTAACCTGGGTGGAGTAGATACTAATGTGGTCATTTCATAATATCAGATTTTTGCTTTGTTTTTAATTTAAGCCCACTTGTATATAATGTTCCCTAACAACAGTTCACGTCAATTAGGTTAAACACAAGTGGATCAGTTACCTTCACTAAAATCGTGGTAATTATAATTGTTATTTTCTTGATTACATAACCTTATAAGATCTCTATGGATAACAAAAAATGTTGAAGCATATGTTTTTACACATATCTGACAATCAGAGCTTCCGGATATAACAAAACTATTAAAACTCACGCTCAGTTATTAGGAAATAGGCTATAAAATGCTATTTAAAGTCTGATATCTTAGTGTAGGATCATTAAACCTCAAAAAGTTCATTTCACTAAGGTGAAACTGGAAATGGATGGAATTTTCAGACTCAATGTGCAAAAATCCTAGCACCTGCCAACCTTAAACCCTAAAACTCATTCAGATCAGATTGTTTTGCTTATATTTCCAGTTATGAAACCTGCCAGTTCAATCTGTTAGGTGTTCACCAAATTTCATATGAAATCAAGATTCTGCCTCATCTACAGTATGCTATTTCTCTCAGTGCCTGTTTGTGAAAAGGTTTTTAGCAGGTTCAAACACACAGTAATATACTTACAGTGAATAAATATACTATATATATATATATGGATATATACGTAGTTGTGCTAGGTTGTAGAGTTTTGTGACAATACGGTGGCAGTTTGTGTGACTATACAGTATCTGCTGTGAATGAAACTGTGAACGAAGTTAGCATTTACAAAGTTGGAAAATAGTTCACATTTCAACTACAAAATTGAGACTCTGCGACATGTCCTATAATATATCCTGTTATATCTCAGATCTGAGAGGTTTAAATATAGGACACTCTGAAACACAATATCCATTTTTAGACTCATTTTTACAGAGAGAGAAAGACACTTAAACATCCAGACATCCCAGTAGAAAATATGTAGCTTTTGTAAAAAAAAGTTAAAGAGAAAAAGAAAGAAAAATGCTTTCTTTAAAAAAAAAGTGGTAGCAGAAACAGAGAAACTACAAGTATTATAATAAATATGAACAAAGACTGCGTCAGAATGTCTTTAAAGCACTGTGCAAAGATTATTTTCCATTCGAAGCCTACTTTTGTTATTTCTTTTCATGCTTTCTCCAAAACCATTTATTGATAATGTAGCAAATAATTCATGTTCCCTTCTAAAACATATTTTCATCAATCCACATTTCAATCAACCATTGGATCATACAATCAATGTTTGCCTGATGATCTTGAAACTTTTGCTTTTATATATGCTGTGTTTGTAAGCTGATGCTGCGGCTATGTCCAAGACATGTCTAATCTTCAGCTCCTTCAGTCTGACTGATCCTCTTGCCAAATTTATTTTATATAACTGTGTCGCATTCAAATGTGAAATTAGCACATCAAAAAGTGTTCTACTTTCCCCGTCTAGCTCTGTTAAATCGCTTCTATTGGATTGTGTCGATCAAATCTGTCTTCACACTGAAGGAGATTATTTCAGCACTGTGTCTGTATCATGGTGTGGTTGATTTTCTGGTAATTATAGTCCCATCAAACACATCATGTGGGTCAAAGTTCATGACATTTTATCAAGCACTAAATTAGTTAATTATGTTTGACTGCACCCTTTGGTGTGACAAATATAAAAAAGGCTGTGGAAAAACCAACATACTCAAGCACTGCTATATTTACATATAGTAGTAATGGAAAAGTTTGAGCATGTGAAGTGCATGTAGCATCATATATGTTTGTCCTTATCTCTGTCTTCACCCTGAATGACATTATTATCAATGAGACAATTACACATTTACTTTGATGCCTGCATGAATACAATTTAAAGCTCTAGGAGGACAAAGGAAATGTCATTGAATTAATCCATGTGATTCTGCATTAAACTTGCTGAGTTAATCATTGGGGAAACTGCGTGTGCCCAAAACATGTCTTCAATCTGTAATGTAATCTGAGAGAAATGACAACTAAATTGTCGAATAACAGCCCAGGAAGCTTATGATGTTAAAACACATTTATATCAGCTGAACTTTACATAGGAGCAGAATCCGAAATTGCACGGAATCCTCTTGAACTTCCAGTTTCGCATCATACTGTAGTATGCCATCACATTCAAGTCAATGGATTTTTCTCAAGAATGTGACTGCGGCGTCAGAGGTTGGGTAATGCTTTTCCTCTTTGAACCATCAATACAGAGGAGGAATAAAAATGGCCATCACTCAAGCAGTCTTGCGCATAATTACGTAAAAATATTAAATCATAACCTAAAAAAAACATAATACAACATTCAGCCTCATTATAATTGCTAAGATTGCAAATTTAAGCTATATGCATGGAAAAACCTATTGGAGGTGTAACAAGTTTTTTTTGTTGTAACATTGAGGATTTTTAACATTACTGTCAATGGGAATCTGCTCACTTTGGAAGTCAGACATCACTGTCGGTTTTCCTCACTTCCTATTACTCATTGAGAGATAAAGCCGTCGATTTCTCTATGATTTTCAGTTAATAGCATAGGGGGAGACCAAGCGGTCTTTACAACAGCTCTGAAAACAATCCCACTATTTTTTATATCTTATTGAAATGGGTATTTATTAAGGAATGCCCAAAACTTTTTTATTCTCAGAAAAATATTCTGGGTATGGCATGGTATAGCTCTGGATGGTGCAGTCTCAGTGAAGAGAAAAAGAAGAGCTTTTTTTTTTAAATATACCTCATGTTGTGGTGTTAGCATGTTGTTACACATTCAATTCACACTGTTTATTAGGATTTTTTTATAGTTGATATCTTGAAAACTTTCATGGAACAAAATTACTGGAGACTATTGCCGTTCATAAAAAGGATCATTTTAATAGGCTTGAGGAAATCTTGACATAGTACTAGCAGAAACACACAATGTCTGTTCAGTCTCAACAAGAACAGAAGACATGTACTCTACATGATCACAAAATACATAATAGCAGTGCAGATAATGCAGACTTTGTGTTCAACACCCGCAGAAGTTTAAAAATGTGATAAAAGATGCATGGGGCTGGAGAAGAATTACTTGCTCATTAACCCCAATACTAGCGTACGGAAAATGCTAATGAACTGTTATTGCACCTTCTATTTCTCCTGTTGTCCTGATTTGCAGCCATTTTGTAGCGTGTAATGTACACATGCCATCTAATCCATCCAAAGATGATGTTTTGTTAGATTTAAAATTGACCAATGGTTGATCATACATTTATTCACAAGTTGATATCGGAACAGTCGAAACTTTGGGAGGAAAATTAGTAAAATATTTTTTTAGGTTTTTGGCACACAAATATTATTCTAATGGTAATTGAAGGACTTGAATCGCATGGTTTACTCAGTGATATTTTCTTTCCTGACAATTAAAGGGACACTAACAGCCATCAAGCCAGAATTCTATAAACCTAACTTTTGTTTAATTTCTAAAGTTCTAACTTTTAGATTGATAGTGCTCTGATGGATAGCTGTTTAAGGAGCATACCCTGTTTCACTTACTATAAAAATAGTTTTGCACTGATCTGGCCTTTTCTGCTATGTTTAATTTTTGTTTTTTATTGCTAATAACATTATCACTTGTGCAAAAGTAATTTTTTTCTTGCGATTTACAGATGCTGGTCGCAAAATGCTGTCTTTAAGAGTAGATTTTCAATGCATTTTATTACTCCAATGTGGTTTATCCTTTGTGTTAATGGTCAAGCCACTGTGCCTTCTGTCCTGAGCACTTCCTCTGTTTTCTTAGCTCACAAAAGCACTTAGCTCCAGCTGTATCATTTTTTATCTTTGGGTTATTTTTTAAATCCAATTCAGCCTTCTATTCAGATGACAGATTTCCATAATGTTATTCATGCAAGCAGTTCCATCTCCAGTTTTCCACTTCAAAGCGAAAAAGCACCAAAAAAATCAAAGTCCTGACAAAATGTATTACCCTTTTATTTTTCCAAACCATTTTGGTTATGTGTTTTGTTGAATGTAAAAATATATATGGAAGAAGAACACATACTTCTTAACATTCCATTGGATGTTATTAGCTAACGTTTTTTTAAACTCTTTAAAATATTTATTTTAACAGAAAAAAAAATATTCACTTGATGGGAAATCATTTTGGGTTAAATCTCTCTACCATAACCAGCAAATATAAACTCCCATAAAAAGAAAACGAAATGTCATCGGCCTTTACCCTTTTCAAAAAAGGCACTTTATACAATTAAGTATGATTTTGCTTTTGGTAAAACATGGTAACATATGTTAATGGTTAGCTAATGGAAGTTATCAATTGACATAAATGTACAGTAAATAAAAATGTAAAAGTAAATAAAAACAGATTTACTGTTTCTTCACATTTTCCGAACAAAAAAAATACAGAAAATCTGGAATAAAAAAAATAGTCAAGTAAAAATACAATTATCTTTAATTTTACTTTCTGAGAATATATTGCACACTTTTAAATGTTTTAAGTTTTTAACTATTAAATATTTATGTAAAACCATTTGTTTACAACATTTATGCAAATATTCTGTAAAAAATATAAATTTTAATGTAATTCGACCATCTTGTAAAATTACAGTAAATATCCTGCAAATTTGAGGATAGATATTACTTTCTCTGAATGAGGATCATTCAGACTCAAATCCAGGATCAACGTGGATCTTATTTTGGAGTGTAATGATGACCAGAGTCCGTTCACTGGATCTCTTTCTTCCCTCCTTGCATTTGCACCTCTGAATTCTTATGTACTATCAATCTGCGAGGCCTTTTTTGGGAGTTACTTTAATGTCTGATGGTATTTTGATGCCGATGAGATGAAATCAAGCTCTTGTGCTCATAATTATTATTATTGTCATTTTTGCTTTTTATTGATGAAAAAACATGAAAATGTGTCTTTTGAATGTTGTTCAGAAATAGAGGAATAGAGATGTGTTTTAGCAAGAGATCAAACTTTGAACACTGCTCTCCAACTCTCTCAGAGAAGTCTACATTCAACAGTTAAGTAGTATTTCTTCTAGTACAGTTAGTTTACACGTACTTTAGAAGGCATCTGAAATTCTGTCAAAGGTCCAAAAGAGACAGCGAATCAATTAAATACAATTCTTTTATCTTGTGCATAGCTTCTTCCGCTTCTCTCAAATGGATTAAATGTGTCATTCTTTATAAACATATCAAATAAAGAGTGTTAATTGGGTGTCAATGTGTTCTGAAAAGGAGCAGAACACAGAAGACTAAAATAACTAATGACAGAATCAATCTTTGAAGAACTGCCTCTTTAATGTTGAATGGGGATTTTAGTGGTCAGGGCAATGTGTATATTTTATTTCATTAAAGAATAGAACATTTTATGACAATACACCAACACTGTGAAATAAAAAGCATGACGTATTCCCTAACAGTGAAATGCTGCTCTAAATATTTGAAATGTTTTTTTCTTGTATTTTACTGAGTGCTGGAGAGATGTTCCTGGTTTGGTCTTCATTCTTTTATTGTTTTGCGTAGCTGACTGCTGTTCTGTGATGGCAGAGGAAGCCGAAATAACAATGTAGTGACTAAAATTGTAAAAACAACAGTAGAAAAGAAACAATAAAATAACATGTAAAAAAAGAACTGTGTACTTGTTGTCATTGGTATGTGTTCTAATGATTAGAGCAACATTCTTAAAAAAGAAGCCCTATTCAAATATTCACATATATTATATCTGCTGATCATGTCATTTTCATCCATCATTTTTAGAACATTCAAGCTTTGAACGTTCAATCCTTCAGTCAGCGAACTTAAATAGTTGCAGCCAGCCCTGATTTGTAGCAACACATGCTCATTTTTCTGTGAAAACATTCAAATAGTAACAATTATGCACAAAGGAACAAATGTGTTTAGAAAAAAAAGAACATATTTTATTTTAATTACCAAACGTTCATGGAATTAAGATAATGAAGAACTTACTCTTCATTTCTCCTGAACAGTGCTCACTGATGAATAAGCTCAGTCTGTGTTCATGATCAAATTTCCAATGTCATCTATACTATTCATTATATTTTATTTGCTAAATATTATATAATTGTGTTCTTTTGTGGGGATTTGTGGTATGTTTCTTGAATGTAGTCAAAATAATAAATAGGTTTTCTTTTGACAGGTCACATTTGATGACAGTTATATGAAAAGTCTGTGTTAACAGTGTATTAAAAAATGAAAAAAAAAATTACTTTAAAAACCGAAAGTAAAGAGAAATCATGTTGCTCCAACAAAACCAATTGGAATCTTCCTTCTTGCTTTTCAGGAGATTGGAACCTATGCAATGAAGTGTGAGTATTGGCTAACTGGATGATTTTCAGTCAGTCTCATTTAAAAATCAACATAACAAAACCTTACCTGTCATCTTAGCAAATTATTTATTTTAGACGATATTAGAGAGAAAGATGCGTTTGTACAGTTATAGTTATACAGGGTTCTAAAGTCTCATGCATTGAACATGTGTCAAACTAGAAAGTCAGAACAGATTGCTCCAGTTCTTAAGTCTCTGCACTGGCTGCCGGTCTCCTTCAGAATAGATTTTAAAGTTCTGCTGCTCGTATATACATAAGTCCAAACATAATTTAGCACCTAAATACCTAACAGACATGATCAGTGAATACATACCTAACAGGGAACTGAGACCCCTTGGGTCAAACAAATTAGATCTACCCTGGGTTAATTCCAAACGGTAAATACTCCTTTAGTTACCATGCGGCCCACAGATGGAACCAACTTCCAGAGGAGATCAAGGGTGCCAACACTTTAGTCTCGTTTAAAACCAGGCTAAAGACTCTCCTGTTTAGTAGCACTTTTGTCGACTAAACACCAACGTCCGAACAACTATCTTATCTCTGCATCTTAATCTATGTCTTAATTTTCAGTTTTTAATCATTATGCTTTTATATGACTTCTTTTATGCTTGATTTTATTAAATGTACTTTATTTTTATTCCTTGTTTCCAATGTTAAGCATTTTGAATTACCCTGTGTACGAAATGTGCTATACAAATAAACTTGCCTTGCTTTGTCAGGTATTTTGCTGCTGTCAAACACTCACACATCACACTTCTGATTTCTCACTCACAAAAATTATGATGCTGTCTCGCTTTATTTTAAAATCATGTGAAACGCTAAAAACCGCTAAAAACACTAACCCACATCATTTCAATCCACCCATGTGAATGTTTTGCAAAAGTGTCCAAAACTACCCCGATTGAAAGCAAAATACATGGCTGGTAGCCAATCAAACGCAAGCTGCTCAAACATTCTCAGAAGAATAAACTTTGTGATCTGCTGGCAATGTATTAGCAACTAAAAGTATGAGCAACTAAAAAGGAATTTACTGTATGATAAAAATTTAACTATGAGAACCTTTACTAACTATATATGTATAGCCTTTTTTATTTTGGTTGTAAAACTAGAAATGAAATTGTTTTTGGTTGTATCTTACTATTAAACTTGAGCAAAACATGGTTGATAACATGTCTTTAGCCCTTTTTATCTTGACTTTTGTTACATGTTTTTTTATTAAACTATTATTATGCTCCTTTAAGCTGTTGCTTTTTTTCTGTCATTTTAATGTATATGTTTCAAATTCAGCCATGCTTAAGGGCCTCATCCCTCTGATTTGTGTTTAGTTTCTGCTTGCTATTCGCTTTATTTTGATGCTTTTAGCTGTCGTTGAGATTGGTTGGCTTAAAATGTGCCAGCAAGAGGGATATTTATTATTAGATCACCATATTTAAGCCTTCTTGAGCAGTAATGCAGTTTGATTTTAACATACCTTTAAACTAATTTTAGACCTTTCGGAAAATGTTTTTAAGAAAAAAGAACAATAGACAATAAGCTGAGCTGATAACACATTTTTCATGCAGGACAAGAATAAGGGCAGACATCTATGTTCTAGGTCTTTAGAATAAATCTTAAGGGTTATAAAGATTTTTCTTATTTTCCGAAAATGGTTGGTTAATGGTTCCAATTTGCATAAAAACACTAACACAAAATAAGTGAATTTTTACTGAAAAATGTCAAATTAAAATCAAAACGTAACCCAAGTTTGGCTTGAACGGATAACAACTGATTTACAAACTTTATTTTTTAAATAAATAAATGTTTTTAAATAGAGAAATTTACATTTATGATTCATGCCATCGTAAAACAAGGCCATTTTTGATTGGGGGGGGGTTATCATGAAGAAAGATTGTTTTTGCATGCACTGTGAAATTAAATTTTCTAAAGAAAATGTAAAAAAGGTTAAAAACTCTTTAAACCCATAGGAGAGTTAATGATCAAGGGAGACTTCTGGTGGTGCATCTCCAGTTGGAAGGCGTACACGTTCACTCAACATTCACTCTCAAATTCTTCTCAAAAGAGTGTTTAGATGACCCGGACATGCAGCCTAATTCAAACTAATAAACCATCAAACAAGCAGTATTGTAGTCAATGCTAAAAAACAGGCAGCTGGGATTCAAATAAAGCAAGCTTAGTGAGGGAAGGTGACCATGATGACCGTGCAGTACAACTTGAATTTGAAATGTGTGTTGATCAGTTTTAATCTTAAATAGTAAACGCAATGAGGCGTCAAAGTCCACTAGGTGATGGGATCAAGCTAACTATACAAGTAATCAGCGAATATTATAAAAATAATGACAATAGAGTCCAACTCTGCATATCATTAGCACTTATCTACATATTTATAATTATGTGAGATTATGTGTCTCTGTTAATCATGCATCTAGTTTATGTGAATTTTAGCAAAACTTGCCAGACATTCTGGTATCTATTTTTTAATCGCATTAGCTTCAATAAATAAAAAGAAATACTAGCCGTTTTTGTCCTTTTTATTGTAAGAGTTTTTTTTCTCTTCCACTTTGTGTTTTTTTTAGCTGTCATTCATCGAGTGACCAAAAGAGAGCGCTATAAATCCACAGTTACGCCGATGGAACCTTGGAACGAATGACTTTTGGGGACCCTACAATTCTTTCATCAATTCGTAAATCCGTACATAACATTAAAAAGCAAGTTTCAAGGAGTAAAATAAATACAGAAATTATTTTATATTTTTTCACATTTCTAATTACTCATAGTTCAGTGATATTTACATAGGCCGTTTTTGCATTAGAATGCCCATTTTGTTTATTTAATTTTTCTGAAATTTTTGTAGAGTGTGCTTTTAGGAAAATAATCTTATGTGTTTGCAGGATTTGGAAATGCTTAAATTCAAATTTCACACAAACTATACAAAACTACGTTTGCTGAATAACAATTTGTACACATTTTGGGGAAGCCATATACAACATTAACATGAGTAAAATGAAATAGTAAGGATTTGGACTGTCATTTGTCATCATTGATTTCAAACTTAGAAGTGATTATGCTAATTAATATGTTATAATTTTAATAATACTATTAATAATAATATGCATTATGCATAGTAATAATAAGAACTATGATGATAATAATAATGTAATACTTATAATGATACAATTTTGGTGTGTTCATTTTTTTAAAGAAATTGGGTTTCTCCTTAAAGAGTCTCTTTTCAAATGTCTCCTGGGCCAATTAAGTAGTTGCTGCATAGGCTTTAAATTGCTTTTATGCTCCAAGTGTTAAATAAGACTGAACAACACGCAATCCTCATGGTTCAGTGCGCGTGAGTGGGCGAGCGGGACACACACACAGCTGCCAGAGGCACTGTATGTTGCAGTCTATGACGACATCAAACCGCAAAAAATGTGGTCTTTCAATACCTGGCAACCCAACTTTTTTTAAACGGCTGATTCAACTCGTTTTTCCTCAGCACCTTCATTTCTAACTATCATTTGCACCAGTAGGTTTGTTCGTTTTACCAAACTGAAATTTCTCTATAACAAATTGGTCAATGAATTAAAAAATTAAAAATCAGCAAATCTCCAAGAAGTATGTTTTGCTCAATTTCAAATTGTTCTAAGGAGAGCTGTGAATATCTCACATAAAGTGAACAGTGATTTGACAGAACAGTTATTTAATTTCGGAATCTACCTATCGAAATTCAAGGGACACCCGTCTCACTCTGTCTCAATCTGGCAACCCTGCACCGCGTCGCTGGAAACCCGCTGGATTTTCTCTCCTGTTCACATCACTCGCGGCTCGCATCTGTTTCATACTCGCACGCAAGAGACAAAAGAAGCAGAAGAGACGGGAAAAGACCGATTCGGCCCCAATTAAACCTCCTAAAACTCACCGGAAGAGCCTCAAGATGAGCGAGGTGAGTAATGAACGGGCTGGATGGATAATGAATGAATCACGGTGCTGTCAATGCGGTCGACGCATCACTGACTGCAGGTGCATGTCATCAGAGTCTCCTGTGGAGCTTCTCCATTAGGTAAACTGTGTAGCTGCTGACAAGCTTCACGACCGCGACAGAAAACCGCTTTTCAAACTTAAAATCAATACAACAACGACACAATTACACCGTAAACGCGATAAAACAGTAGTACTTTGTGTCAAATTTGTTTCTCCCCACCCCCAACCGCATCTGAACCGAATCAACTCGATGGGTTTTCTTGCCTACTGTAAACCGCTGACGGTATTAAAACGGATTGAAGTCGTGTTTTTAAATCGGTTTTGCGATGGTTTGGTGAACTTTTTGTTGACTTGCGTTCATTCTGTTCGGAGTAAACCAAGGGTTGAAAAAAAATGAAATAAAAATAGCAATCCCAAACCATATGTTTTCTTCACTTAATTTCTGCTATGTTATGCAAATTATGACATCGTATTTGTAGTTGTTGATTAACATTGCATGTGGTTTATGTGTTGAAAAATAACACAACACAATAACTCTCAAAAACCATTGATTTATGTTTTATGTTATGATTTAACTTTACACTATTGTAAAAGTGGTGAATGTTGTAATGCAGCTGTTAATAATTAAACACCTCTGTTGTAAATGGTGTACTTTTGTAATAGAATGTTAGTTTAGCAAATGCATGCTGATTTCATTGTTATTTAAGTACAATTTTGGATTTCTGACAATGTCACATGCTGCGCATTTTGTGGAAAACAGTATTACCAAAAACAAGAGACTTTATGTAATCCACATTTTTGTTGTTATTGTATTATATGTAGTGTAATTGCTTTGTTGCCAAGCCATTGAAACAAGTCAGTTTGTGATTTCTCCACCTACTGGCAGCTCACTTATGTGGAGTAGACTAGAGATCTGCATGGGATGGATTTTTCAGTACTGCTCTAGCAAGATACAATATTACAATATACAAAAATACAATGTTTTCTCCCTCCAACAAAAGCATGCAGACCTTTAAGTATTTTTATTTTCACCAACATGGACACAAACTAGGAGCTTTGTAGAACATAGTAGCACAGTAAGAACAATTCTGCAATGACACGAAATACAATCCCACACTCTCATCTTCCAATTAAATCTTGTCCCATTAGGTCTCGGGGGAGCACAGATCTCTACCCAGACAATGCTTTGGTTGGTGGAACAGTTAAAATGTAATCCCATGACAAGAGCCTCGGTATCCCCTCAACCATATACAATTTCTTGTCTCAGGACAATCTGAGCTTGTCACATGACAGACATTCTTTTATCTCCCATGAAGAAAATATTTTTTATGTAGCTGTATACAGTTTGTTTTAGACATTGAGAAAACAGCATTCCAACTTAAATGTGGACCATAAATGGAAATCAAACAATCAAAGCCTAAAGGGGTGGTTCAAAAGCAATTCTGCAGTGATTAAGTTGCAGTGAGAAGATTTTCCATACTGATCAGAACTAAGATGTTGATGCAAACATATCTGTAATTGACTGTGCATGGAATTAGGGGAGGATGGCATGTTTTAGTGGACAGCTCAATAAAAAAAACAAGAACTTTAAATGTGAAAAGTATTGTTCTTCCAAATGATGTAGTTAATAATTACAAGAGCAATCAGCCGATGTCATTTTCAAAGTCTTTTGTCCTTATACTAAACATTATGTTAACATTATAATATTATGTTAAATATTTAATACTGATAAAGTTGGCCCTGATTGAATATTCACTTAAACTAAACCACAGCTGCACTTAGAAGAGTATTCGTGTAATTCTTGACTTCTGTAAACAGGCCATTACTATGGTGTCTTCTTCAAAGTCAAGTTCTTAGGTTCTTTGGTCTCAGCCAGAAGCTTCCTCATTTCAGAAGACCAGAAAGTCTGGTTTACTCGAACTGTCAAAAAACCTTGCAGGTTACTAGCATAAACTGCACTGTAAACCAAAATTATCTGTTTTCAGTAGTTGGGTAAAAAGTGACCATAATGATTATGTGAAAAAGAAACATCTAAGAGTATTTTTGTAAGAAAAGATGAGTGCCCCGATTGGGTTCGATCTTAAAATGAATGTAAATTTTAAGCAATTCATATGCTTCTGTTTAGGATATTTTTTAACATGTCATGCCTCAGCCTTGGTAGCATAGGGGTTAGTGAGCATGACATCCGACATAGCTATAGTTCAGATAATTTAAGTAATTAAATAAATTCAAGTCAAATTAACATTAATCTTTATTTAAATATAACAATTTATCTAACTTATTATTATCAGCGTACAATAGATCTTGTAAAGTATTTCTGTTTTGTCAGCCTCAATAGCCTATGACTACATGCATGAAAACATCATAAACTTCACTGACACAGTTGTGGCACATGGCTTATCACCCTTTACTGACTCCTACCCCCTCTCTCTCCCAGTCACTTTTCATCTACCAATATTCATTACAATACAGCCAAAATACCTACATATTTTATCTAACTTGTTAAATATTTTATATTTTATAAACATGTTTAAACCCATCCTGCATAAAGACTACAAAGGTATATTCCAGCTAATTAGTGCAGATCTTTCTGTAGTACACTGGGATATTCAGTGTGGTGGTGGCTAAAGAAGGTAGCAAGTTGAGTGGGTGGGTCAAGTAGTTAATCTAAATTCAATCAGTATTTATTAAATCAATCAATCAGTCAGCCAGCCAGTCAGCCTGTCTGTCTGTCTGTCTCTCTATCTGTCTGTCTGTCTATCTATCAGTGAATCAATTAATCAATCAATGGCAATGTTGTCATTTTTTAAGAAGTTATTGCGTAGCCTCTATACAGTATCATGTCAAAAAACGACAACATTCAGCCCTATCTCCAGCTACAGACTGAGGAGAAACCTCCAGCTTTTTTTCTCGATACGCAAGAGTAAAGGGACTGAACTGCAATTTGTCTTCTGACCTTTTGAGGCTGACTCCAGAAGCAGGTTCTCATTGACAGCGATGTTAAAAAGTTGAAACTTACAGGTTTTTCGAATTATATTGCTTGATTTTATCTTCATGATAGCTATAAGGGGATACATTGCTTTATTATTCATTTGTTTAGAATATATTAAGATCTAAAGTCTTGCATAATTAAGGGAGAGGCTACTCGGATGGGAGTCACTCATCAAGTGCTGAAGTTTCATTTTCTTAATTTCCAATTGACAAAATCATGTCTTTGTCCATTTTTGCTAATTTCTGCCCATTTACTTTTTGGTGCTTTGTCAAAAAGGAAGGGGTTGATTTATCATAACACCGAGCCTCATTTCCTTTCTGATAAAAGCTGTAACACACTTACTATGTCCATGTTTTATATATTCAACACTTCAGACACAGGGAGCAAAAGAGAGAGAGAAATAATAAGAGGCGCATAATAAGAGGCGCAATGCAGAAAAATAAAAAGGCATATAAAGCTCCCTTGGCGTACACACAATCCATTTGTCATCAATGTGTAAAACATTTTAAACACAGTGTGTGCAGTTAAAACATAAATTCTCAGAAATATTGCAATCAAAAATACAAAATCAATTATTTTCACACTACTTTAATTTCATCTAAATCTGCAGTTTTTCTTTCTATTGCGTCGAAAACAAAAAGTTAGAAAAATGTTAAAACCTAACTTAGCAAACAGGTGAAACAATAGAGGGAGGGGAAAAAGGGTAAGAGTGAAAGAGAAAAAAAGAGAAAACAGAGATGCCTGCAAGACAGAGACAGATTGCAGCATTTAAGTGTTGCCTCGGGGAGCTGCTGTAGCGAGAGAGAGAGAGACAGACAGTGAGAGAAAAAGAGAGAGAGAGAGAGAGAGCAAGTTAATATGAGGGATGGTGAGAGAGAGACCCTATGAGAGCATTAGATAAATAGAGAGAGAGAGAGAGTAGGAAAACGCATGGCAACTCATACAAATGATTCTCAATGTTTAAATTTGTAAATTAATTGCTAATTCAATTATTTTTTTAAAGACTTTCTTAAGCTATCTTTCATTGATTTGTTGATGTATTAATTTTAGAATAAGATTTGGAAACTGCTTTGTTTGCATTCAAATAGTAATTGTTTTTACAAAAAAGTTACAGGATTGAGACAAGCCAGTCTTAGAGAAAATGAAAATACAAATTTGTAATGCACTGAAAATTTTATCTGACTGTATTTCTAATTCTTAATGACCTTTTAGTTATATGTTTTAAATACAGCAATGATGATGATTATGTCACAGAGATTAGATGGAAGGCACAACACTCAAGAAACACCCGTTGGAATGTTGAATTTTATTTATTATGAAATTTTGCGATTACACAAAATGTTTAATAGTTTTAACTAAATTGGACCTAATACAATGTAGCAATTTAGTTTAGATACAAAACTTCTAAAAATCTACATTACTATTAAAACTAAAAAAAAATATTTTCTCTTGAAAATTATATTTTCACATGTTTGACATGGATTATGTTTCAAAATAATGAAACTAAGAGCTTGATCTTGACCTTGATGCAAGTTTGGGCAAAGATGATGTTTTGATTGGCATCAATATCAATATAGTTCAGTTCATTTTAATATTTTGATTAGTTTTTCTAAACTAGGAAAATACATCAATTACACCTACAGTTGTTATATACAACTGTATATAATCCAAGTTTAAAAACACAAACAAACATTTTAATATAGGGACAATTCTACGCATTAATGCATGAATTAAATATTTTAAATATAAATATATTAAATAAGATAGTGACTGATTTTAAATTTTAGAGAGAGAGATGAATGAAAGATAATTTTAGAATTTTATCATGGTATGTTCTCACTTCTTGTTTGAAAGTGACAAAAGCTTGCAAAATGATGCTGAAAACATAATCATTAAGTCCACCTTAAAAGGTGGGGTGTGAGATTTTTTAAAATGCTTATACGGGACACATTATAACAAGCTCAATGAAAATAGCCATTGGTTCTAGGAG
This sequence comes from Danionella dracula, assembly GCA_900490495.1. Classification (NCBI taxonomy): domain Eukaryota; kingdom Metazoa; phylum Chordata; class Actinopteri; order Cypriniformes; family Danionidae; genus Danionella; species Danionella dracula. The sequence continues at coordinate 736,503 of UELW01000578.1, forward strand.
CTTGTTTGTTTTGGTTTCGTTTTAATAATCAAGGTTTTTCCGAAGGTTCTTAATTCATAAAAAATAGAATCTGTTTCTCTCGCTTAACTGGATCCACAGCTATTTGTTTCTTTTTTGATTAAATAGAACTGATTGGTAAAGAAATGTCTTTTAGGTTAAATTTTTTATTGAATTCTTAAATATTTAAATAGTTTTTTTAAATAGCATTTAAATATTTGGCATTGCACTGTCTCTTTAATTGCAATAGCTGATTTTTCCTGTGCTCATCTTTCATGCTGTCTGTGACCTTGTCCCCCTCCGCCTCCCACCTTGCTTTTCCTCTCATTTTCTTCAATTCATCATGTCTTTCAGCCACATTTAACCCCAAACACAGATGTCTTCATCTCTCCCAATCTATCCATCTCTATCTCATGAATGCACTACATACTCTATCTCCTATCACTCTCTCTCACTCTCTCTCTCTCTCACTCTCTCTCTCTTTATTCTCTTTCTCAATCTCTCTTTCCTGCACTCACACTATCAAATGCTAGAGGAAATGTGCAGAATAAGCTCCCGTCGCTCCAGGCAAAGGAAAAAACGAACAGAATAAAATAAAACCCAAATGCATTAGAGCCTGTCAGATCCACAGTGAACGTTGTAGAAATGCAAACATTATATGAATGTTGTGTAAATGGTGGCTAAATTTTCCTGTCATCTTAGAAGGGCGCTTTTTGATTCCCAGGGAAAACAGAATGTAATGAAGGTATACCTCAGGTTAGCCTAAAATGTTGTATGAAAGAATCTCCTTAATCCACGAATAAAGAAAACTTGTGCTATTTTATTTATGTAAAAGATCAAAAACTGCATTTTTTATACTCTCCAATTTTTTTAGAACTTTATATGATTATCACAGTTTCATATGAGTATCAATTTATAATAACTACACACTGCCAATCATTTATCAAGCACAAATATTTAACAAATAATTTACCAAAGCACAAATAGTTATTAATGATTAACTGATGGTCAGTAAAGCATGAAGTTAATGTTATTAAGCAAATTATTTAGACAATTATAAAGGATTAAGCCTTTAAAATTGTATTTATAAACGGGTTATATGTGTGTAATAAGATATAAATAATGGTTTATAAATGTTTTAATTCATGATTAATACATGATAAGTAGTGTGTAGTTATTATAAAGTGCCACCAAACATTGTAGTTTTTAAATAATAAATCACATTTTTGTAAAAGGACATATTTGAGTGGGCACTGCTCTCTGATTGGCCAATAGCCTAGCATCCCACTATGGGCATTGTTCAGAAAGACTTTTTTGAACTGATATAAGTGTGATATGTAGATATGAAATATTACCAAACAATAAAGTTTTTTTTTTCTCAGAGGAGGGGTGAGCAGTGAATCAATTCACTGCCCCTTTACAAAGAGAGGAAGCTTGTTTTATCAAAAGAAATCTGTCTTTGCATTTCAGAGCAGAGGTTGTTATAGTAACGTGAAACAATGTCAATTTTTGAACATGCCTTTGCTTTCGTTAGTTAAATATATATTTTATGCGTTTGTTGTTAATGCTATATGCGTTCCTGACCTGATTAAGTTCTGTAGTTGGAGGTTGTTGATTTATCCATCTTTAGATAAACATTTCAACATTCTAGCAGTTCCTTTATTTATAAACAAAAGCATGGTGATTTGTGTGTGGGGGGTGGGGGTTGAATCATTTTGAGTTGTATTATTTTTTCACGGTTTTTTTTTATATCATGGATGGTTTGGTGTTTCAGTTATTGACTTGTAAAAATGGGAGATTACACCCACAGGGCACTATATGCTACAGCATTCTATAATCAAGTGGAGTAATCTTTTTATCCTTCAGGATAGAGGTTTTGTTTCTCTCACCTTTATCTCAACTACCCATTCTCATTCTCAACAAAGCTGTTTTCCCGTGTAGCTGCTAACAGGATATTTTTTTCTTTTATTTATTTATGACACTTAAAATATGGTAATTAATTGAGGCAGCATTAAAGATGAATTATTTTGGAGATACATTCCTTTTTATATGAGATAAAATGTTGATGAAACAATAATTATTAAATAATTACAAATACATATATAAAGTTTAGATCAAGTAGTCTAAATAATGTGTGTATATATAAAGCATGCAATATTTCCCATTATATATTATATTGATACATACATTCATCTTTATATGAAGATTTTGTTACTTTGTATGAATAGTAAAATGTTAAACAATATTTAATACGTGCAGCCTTACAATAGTGTACCTGTCATTTCTAAGTTGTTTGATTATTGCATCCCTCTGCCTCACACTCTGAATGACAGTAAAGTTTGTTGTGTGGTGATTAGGAATTAATTAGTCAGTTGAATTTAAAGATAGTCAATGATCGTTAGCCATGACTTTCAAAAGTAAGATAACAAACATAGTACAACAAACCATAAAATACAAGTTGAGATAAGTGTAATAACTGTTGAATTCTGCAAATTCTTATTGACTTATTTTCGTGAAAAATGTAACACTACATCTGTGTAGCAGAGCTGTAACTGACAATTTTACACTGTGTATAGAGTTATTAGGCAAGTTATATTTTTGAGATTCATTTTATCATTGAGCAACTACTATATTCTCAATCAACTCAAAAGACACAATGCTGAATACTTTTGGAAATTGGAGTGGGACTTTTTTAGTTTTGGCTATATTAGGATATCTGTGTGTGCAGGTAACTATTCCTGTGCAGAATTATTAGGCAAAATAATAAAAAAAAAATTGTAAATATTGAGATGTTATATTGGTTTGCCTGGCAAAAATAAATAATTTTTGCCAGGCAAACCAATATAACATCTCAATATTTACAAATACGCATTTCTGAGATTCAAAAACAAAACAAACAAATCAGAGACCAATATAGCCACCTTTATTTAAAAGGACACTCAAAAGCTTTCCATCCATGGATTCTTTCAGCTTCTTGATCTGTTCACCATCAACATCGCGTGCAGCAGCAACCACAGCCTCCCAGACACTGTTCATGTGGGACCACAGGTTCTCTATGGGGTTCAGATCAGGTGAACAAGGGGGCCATGTCATTATTTTTTCATCTTTTAGACCTTTACTGGCTAGGCACTCTGTGGAGTATTTGGAGCATTGTCCCCCATGAAAATCATGTTTTTCTTGAAAGATGCAAAGTTCGTCTTGTACCACTGCTTGAAGAAGGTGTCTTCCAGGAACTGGCAGTAGGACTGAGAGTTGAGTTTGACTCCATCCTCAATCCGAAAAGGTCCCACAAGCTCTTCTTTGATGATACCAGCCCATACCAGTACCCCCCCTCCACCTTGCTGGCGCCAGATTCGAAGTGGAGCTTTCTGCCCTTTACTGATCCAGCCAGGGGCCTATCCATCTGGCCCTCAAGACTCACTCTCATTTCATCAGACCATAAAATCTTAGAAAAATCAGTCTTGAGATATTTCTTGGCCCAGTCTTGACGTTTTATCTTGTGTCTCTTGTTCAGTAGTGGTCGTTTTTCAGCCTTCCTTGCCTTGGCCATGTCCATGACCCTGTTGGCTATTTGCCATGAAACGCTTGATTGTTCTGTGATCCCGCTTCAAAACCATGTCAATTTCAAGGCTGCTGCATTGCTCTGTAAGACATATAACAATCTTTTCAGAGTCTCTCTTCTGACCCATTTTGCCAAAGGAAAGAAAGTTGCCTAATATTTATGCACACCTGATATAGGGTGTTGATGTCATTAGGCCACACCCCTTCTCATTACACAGATGCACATAAGCTGATATACTTAATTAGTAGCAGGCTTTCAAGCCTATACAGTTTGGAGTAGGGCAACATGCATAAAAAAGATTATGTGGTTAAAAATCCTATTTGCCTAATAACTTAATAATTTGCACACGGTGTAAATGTCAGATTTATTTTGGTTTGCACAGAAAGTCAGCATAAGAGTACTGATACTTTTAAACTCACGGATACCGATACTAGTAACGATACCTGTTTTTGTGTAAATAGCATTTTTAGAAATAAAGTGAGACTAATAATTTCAACACATCTTCTCTGTGTTTTTCAACCAACTGGTTTTGTTATCTTTACTACTAGTGGAAAATTATTAGTTCTCTCTTGGGTGATTCATTTTCAGAATTTTTATTGTAATATTTGTATTTTAACCACACCTCATTGATATTTACGGGCATGTATTTGTGAGTATGAGTACACTAGCTTGGTATCAGGCCCATTCCTGTTTTTTTTTTTTTGTTTGTTTGTTTATTTATAGAGCACCTTATCAACAGCTTAAAGTGGTTTACAGGCTTCAAACAATAAAGAAAAACATAAAAATATAAAACACAAGTTGTAACACAAGTTAGTACTTAAACTGCTAAAATGTCAGCCAGGTCATATATGTACGTTTAAACTAAAGAAGTGGATCACTCTAGGCAGCTCCTATGTGAGGCGAACGCAAGGCTTGGTCTCTCTTAGTCTTTAATCTGATTTGAGGAACCATTGAAAGTCCCTCAGCAGCAGACCTATCAGCTCTTGTGGGTTTCAGTGAAAATAAGATTGTGATTTCACTCACGTATTCCGTGATTATATTTTGGATCTCAGCAGATCTTGCTGTGCTCTTTGAAACTCTCCCAGTTTGATTTGTTCATTGTTTTCATTGTGTTGAAAAAGGCTCGACATGTGGCACAGCCACAAAAATGGTGCAGATAGTTGTGTGAAAAATCATATCTCCTTTCTTCCTCATTCTGAAAAACTTTCAGTGTGACAGACAAAATATCAGATTACAAGTGAACGAAAGATAAGCAGACTGTTTTGATCATAAGGTGAAGTGAACTTTGTCAAAAATTTGTTCTCGACAAATAATTTTTATTGTAACCTCTCCTCCATGCAGGCTTTACTCAACACAATGCTATGTGTTGTTTTGTGAAACACATCAAAATACATTATTTTATTAATTGTATTGTTATTTTTTAAATGTGTGAGAGCAAGATTCCGGATAGTGAATACTGTAAAAGCATTGCTTCTTTGAGCCCACGCTAAGACACTTTTCTTGCTGGCTTGGTAGAATTGGTTACTAAATGAATGAACGAATGTATGAACAAACAAATAACACATGCTAAGAATAATTTTCTTGCACTAGACTGATGTAAGTGTTAGAACACCAGAAATTGTATGCTTGACTATTTTCTCTTTCTTTCTCACTTTCTTCCAGCGTGGACACACAGGAGAGTCTAACAGCAGCCAAACATCCACCACAGAGAATAAAGGTTTGTTATTCTTTCTTTTCACAGGCAAACAACCTCACACTAATACAGTGTTACAACAATTTCGTAATAAGGCAATAAAATATGAGTTATTTACTTTAAGTGAAATAATGTTAGATATATATTTACAATCATAAAAATGTGCTTTAATTAATGTCACTTCGGCTTTTAATGCAGGCAACACTGATTTAATTAAATAATGATCTATTTTAAGTTCTGGAGAGTTGGAAACCAGTGACTGCTTATTGGGAAAAATGGAGATACTTGTTCTTTTGAAAGTCATATTGTACCTATTTAGCATGTTTGCCCCTGTTATTAGCTGTAAGAAACCTATACATGAAGACTATGAGAATTTAAAAGTCATAAAGGATGTTTTGCAGTTCAACACCGAAGTCATCCAAAATCCTCAAGAAGAAGTATTCTTTTATTTTATAGACATTAATATTGTCACAAACGGAAAACAGATGCTTAAAACTTAACAAAGCATGCAAACTAAATGGCTCTTATCAAGATCTTGCCCAGACTTTGAGGCCCTCAGCAATCTTTATAAGGGTTACCAAATAGTAGCAATAGCCACATTTCCAATCAATTTTAATTTGGTTAATAAATGTGAAATAGAATTGTTTGGTAAACATTTATTTTAAATATTTAATTTTGGATGTTAATAGTTATGAAGAAAAATAACTATATATCTTAAAATTGTAATCCTGCAAAGCTAAAGCGATATTTATATCTCAAAAGTTCTTAAAGAAGTTCCATTTCTCCAAAGTTGAAAACTATTGATGTAACTATTTTGGGCAATGATAAAAAGTCTTTAAATAGTATGCAAAGGTAAATTTTCTTTATGTAGTGGGAAAAAAACTTGGCTCATTAAAAATGCCTCAGACTAGCCAAAGGTTTACCCATCAAAAGGTACTGCTAAAATACCTCTTTCTGTTTTGAGACTTGTCAACGCTAGTGTTACAACTTAAATGGTTGTCTAATGTAGAGTAAGAAAATTTTTATGTGTATAAATGAGGTTAGTATTAGGTTCTTCTACCATATTTTAGATGTATCTACTTCAGATTTAAGACCTTTACGGGCCTATGTAGCTCCTGCTTGCAGTGGAAGCATTTTTCTAAGAACAAGTGCTCGAATGTGAACTTAAGGTTGCAGTATATCTTTCATTTTAAGTACAAGAGGACTAATGTGACCTTATACACTAGCCGGAAAAAACTCAATGTGTCGATTCATCAGTTTTCAAGAAACAGCAAGTTCGGGTGTGTTCACAGAGTGCGTCAACCCGCTATGATTGGTTTCTTTGATCCTGTGACTGACTCGCCAGACTGCATAGATTGCTCTCTTTCAATAACAACAGACCCTGTGGTGCACTATCCACAGTTTTTTGAGTACCAGATGAGAATTAGTGTGACCTTAAAGTATAAATAAAAAGCATCCGAGGGGGTCCCTCCCTGTAATACAACTCATTGGTTTTAAAAAAAAGCACAGAAATAAATAATAGCCATAAAGAGAGTGTTATATTTGTTATTGGAATATTTTTACAATATGGAAAAGAAGGCGTTTAGTCGTGCATTCGTTTAGTAGTGGTCACAACTACTTCTGTCATATGAAGTTTTAGTGCATTGCAGTTCATGCATACTCTTGCCTTACTCACTAAAACTATTTATGCTTCTGAAATTGAGTATCTATTTTAAGGATGAAGTATAAGTTTCAGATTGGGACGCAGGGCTGGAAAAAAAGGATAAGAAGAAGTGCATTTGTGTTTGTGTTTATAAATGAAGTGATCAATCCGCTTAACAACAGTATATCCTCTCAAACACACTGCTCATCCATCTCTTTTTGTGTGTAATCCTGATTACATGATGAAGAAATGTCTTTTACAGTGAATGAGTGCTTTGTATAGAATGTAGAAGTGCCGTCTCCTGTTCTGAAGGGACAATAAATCTTTCCTTTTATTAGAGATGTGATATAAATACGCTTGCTAGAGCGTAATCTCTCTCTCACATGGCTCAACTTTCGTGTGGGTTTTTCCGGGTGCTCCGGTTTCCCCACAAGTCCAAAGACATGCGGTATAAGTGAATTGAGTAAGAACGATTGTCCATAGTGTTAAAGTGTGAATGAGTGTGTGTGAATGTTTCCCAGCAATGGGATGCGGCTAGAAGGGCATCCGCCGCATAAAACATGTGCCAGAGGAGTTGGTGGTTCATTCCGCTATGGTGACCCCGAAAGGGAAAAAGCCGACATGAAAATGGATGGATGGACATGGCTCAACTGTCCACATTTGTGTGTTCATTAAATGATAAAGAGACATGCTTTGAACATAACTTTTAAAGATGTTTTTAACTCTGAGAGCATAGTCTCGTACAGTCTCTCGCTATATGTCAGAGGAGCACTAGATTTGTTTTCATTGTGTTAAGTGAGAACTTTCTCTACATGTAAATTTAAATAATTGTAACAGTTTTTGTTACATTTAGGAGTTAATAAAACAAAAAACAAAAATCAATTTAAAACTAAAAAGTGTGTTCGTATGTCCTGTGTTGACTTGTGCTTCATCAAAGTCTGTGCACTTTTTTTTTTACTCCAAGAGAAACCATCCAGGCAATTGATGGATGGAGTCACAGTGCAGCTGCTGCATGGTTGAGTAAAGCCCTTTTTATCCTCCAAAAAATAATAACTTACTACATTGAACACACTGCAGCCAACTTGTGTAGCTGCTGCATAGGTGTGTAAAGGTCTTTAACCTTTCATCATATCATGCGAAACTGTAGAAGTGCAGTTGGCCATCTAGGAACTGTGTCCACTTTTTTTTCAAACACTTTGTATTCCGACACACTTTCAGATCAACTGAAAAAATAAAAATCCTAACCTACACAAGCCTGATTTTCAGTCCCTTGAAAGCACAGCAGGCAAGCTCAGAGGGTGGGATATTATTTGGAATGCCATGGTCTCTGAATACTTGATTGTGATTGGCTGGTCGATGGTAATTAGTTTTGAATAACCACATGCTGGCTTGTTCGCTCTTTGTATCATTGTATGACATTTGGTAACCATAGTAACAGGGAGAAACAGCTGATCACTCAGTTGGAACGCTAGAGCAACAATAATCATTTCCTGATTTGATTAACATGGAGTAAGGGGTTCTTTCCGCATATTGTTTTTGATTTGACTTTTACTGTATTTTATTTTTCCAAAACTATCAGTTATTTTTTGCCCTCCATTCTGAAGCTGGACTCAGGAGACATGCAGTATAGGCTCCCAGAGTGCTGTTTGAGCTGTATTTTTGAGAGATACACAGCAATAATTTATTTTTCATGTACATTTTAAAATAAATGTAAAAAAATAAATGAGCTTTCAGTGTATTTTCTACTGCTTTTCTCCTGCTTTTAAATACTTATATCCATTTTTGTGCTGCTTTCACATTAGCTAATGTTGTTCATTTTGAAAGCACATGACTTCTGTGCATGTTTAAACAAAGCTCCATCTGTTAAAGTAAGCTTACAATTTTCACAGTCAATTTAAATTAACTTAACTTAACTTAACTTGACTTAACTTAAATCCTTCTCAAAATGAAACTACATAACCAAAAACAAAACAAAACAAAAGTGCGTAGTTGTAGCCTGTCCTGAATACGACTCAGATTTGTTCACATATAGCCAACTGCCTGGTAGGAGCGCACTCTGGGTTATGTGAACAGAGCTTTGTCCTCGTCTTTCAAGAGTGAAGATGGTGCAAACGAAATAAAACAACAAGCAACTTTGTCCTTCCAGTCATGTACTTAAGTCCAAATATCAATAATAACTTTTAGATGTGAATTTTGCCACATGACAATGGGATAAAGCCGCATAATGTACTCTATTCAAGTATCACAATTTCCATCACGTCTTTTTGCTGCAAAAGGAGATTTACTGATGAAAATAATTATATCTGTTATTATAGACCAGATATTAACGATAACTTAAATATGTGACAGTTTACAAATGACCAATTTCAAAACTCAGATGTGCATTATACGGTTATAAGCTGCGCATCGCAGTTCACCTCCACATTCGGTATTAAATCTGTACATCTGAACATTGATAATCCTCATCATATAAAGCCAATCAGATATCTTCTAATGATGATTTGAATGTCCCTGATGAATAAAATCTCTGTACCCATCTTTTTTCCAAAACTTTTGTGGACAGCTTTTAAAAAAATTAACCGTGAGGGGGAAAACAATAAAATGTGAATACAACACAATAAAAAATGTGCTTGTGTAGACACACATATTTGTAGTGGAGATTGACTAATGGTGATGATTAATAAAGAAACTGTAAAAAATAAAGAAATTAAAAAAAATAAAGAAACTGTAAATAGAAGACACACAGGCACTTGAGCTCATACTCACCCAGCAACAAGCCACATTTTTGCTGGAAAAGTGTGATCCCCATTAAGAATGTAATTATTTCATCATTTGTTTTACACTATTTCATTTTTCCCAGATTCACTACAAAGCTCTATTTCTTAGCTGAAAATTTGAAGCACACCTTGCTTTTAAGTGTTCATTTACTTGCAATGTGTCTGGTGTGTCAGCGAAACTGCTCTTGGTCAAGATGATATATGACAGCTGCTCAAATTACTTAGGCAAGAATATCTGTCAGACTTGAGAAAACTCTGGATAAAAGTAAACTAATGGATAAAGTCCGAAGATTATGTGTGAGTAATGAGATCATACAATGAACATTGTGAGGAGAATTGAATGAAGGAGAACAAATGGGCAATTTTACAGTTGTTTTTTAATTGCTAAGACAGTCTTTTCAATACTATTAACAAGTTTCCTTAACACACAATTGGCAAAACACTTAATTTCTTTCTCAAAACCCCCCACTGTAAACAAAACTCCAAAACTCATTTTAAAATAATATAATAATACAGTTTTCAAAACATTAACACATGTTTTTTTCTGACAGCAACATTTAGTCGATCATAACACATTGAGTAAAAATTGGCTTTAAAATGACATTGTTTTGATGTTGGTGGAGCTCGAGTGTAAAAGCGTTTGAAAATTGTGTTAACTGTATGCATGTTGTATCAAAGCAACAAAAAATGTGTTAACTGTAGAGCCTACCTAGAAGGATGTTGTGCTAATTGTGTGTTAAGAGTTTAGGAAAGTTGTTAAATGTATTTAAAAACTGTCTTAGCAATTGTGAAAAACTGTAACCGGTTTTTGGTGGTTTGTATGAATTGTCTGAAAGAAATATTTAAATGATGTGTACTTATTCCATTACTATGAAACTGATGAGCATTTGGTATAATCGGTTGGATTTTTAATAGCCAGAAGCAGTCTCTGATAATTCAAGTACATAGCTGTGACTCATCTTTTAATGCACAAGAGCATGCCTGATGCTGCTATAGACACAGACAAAGGTTCACAAAGATTTTACTCCAGGTAAAGTCCTTTCATTAAAATGAGGAGATGAGTAGTGCACACAGCTTCTTGTTACCTAAACAGACAAGGGCTATATGAGTCAACGTTGGTATTCTCTTTCATATGTTACTTGACTCTGTGTTGCTATGATGCAATGGAAGGATATACCAAACGTGCAAACCCTGAAAACCTCTGGAATCTTGACAATGCCTAGATCAGATGTTTCAACTTTAAAGGAATTTTAAACAAGGGTGCTGATTCCATTTTAAAAGTTACCAGAGTGGCACAATGTTCTTAAGAGCACCATACATAAACAGGCTTGAGAGGAAGCTATATTCCTTGTGGAGTGCATTTGAATACCCAGAGGTGTGCTATGCTTCAGTGCAGTGAGCCTGCAGCAGCCAAGAGGAATATAACTACTAGAGAGTGACTGTCAGACTCTGCTCCGTGGTTTCAATTCTGTTTATTCTTAGTTCTGGTTTACGTATTTTGTTTATTCTTGTATTTCGTTCAACGTTCCCATCTGCACCGTAACTGCATCATTGCATTCACGCCGTTTTTCTCTCCGCACTTGTTTTTACCCTGTTATATTATAATCCAATTCCAGCGATTCATGCCTTTTATTTAAGTCCCAAATTCTCTGTATTTATCGTGCATGAAATGTTGGGATATCTTATGTATGCTTCCTGTCTAGGCTCTACTTCGCACCACTGTTGTTTTGATGTTCTCCTTCGTCTCCCACTGTTCTTATATTGTATTGTTTAATTAAATGTGTTAAGTCAGGATCCGGTGTTGTGTATGGAGTACATGAAGGTCTTAAAAGAGAATTTTTTTTTCAGCTTCTTTTGTTAACTTGAACAAACTGCACTTCACATATTGCATGACTCTTCTTCACTTTTATAGGAAAGTTGCTATGTCTCACTTAGTTCCCTCGAATGGTTAGTTCATGAAAAACATCACATTTCCCCTTCCACTTAAAAAAACTTCTAGCTCAACTTTGAATTAGAATCCCTGACTGCAATCCATAATAGGGGACCACTGTAGACATCCTTCCTCTACTGCACATTGAAAAATTCCTCCCTCCACCCTGCTTCCAACTAGCCCTTTCAGAACTCAATGCTCAAAAATAAATATATGTTGATACTTAACATATTTAAAGGTCAGTAACTTGCAAAACAATAACATTATTTGAAATAATAACATCTTAGTGATCCTTTTCTCACAGACTCATTATTTTCATGAAACAAACATGTGCTGTTTATTTTATTTGCTTCTAGGTTCATTTTAATGCTCGTCGCAGGTGACTGCAACACATCTGACCAATCACAAAGCAGCCATGTAACTCAAAACATTTAACATGGTGAACAGATGGATCAGCTTTGTGGCTGCTAACAGCACTCTAGCCATATAAACTCTTGAACTATTTGGCATGTGACAGCTTTTTCTGCATATTCTAGGCTAGCATTTACATGACTACTAATGAGGGCGAGAAAAGAACATGAAGAACATGAAATGCCAATGAAACCACTGAATAACTCAGGTACACAGTCAGGTCTCTGAAGCTCCTCTGAATCTTTAGACCAAGTGTCAGCACCCCCTAAAGCTCCTCAAACTGTCTCATAGATGTTTGAAAATTATTTTAGGTCCAGAGGCGATCGTAGTAGAGGGACAGCTCCTGCACTAAAGGGTAAAACCCACCAGATTTCTCCTTTGTTTTATTAAAGGATGTACCCAAAATCTTTTTCTTTTTCATGTTTTCATGTTTCATGGTTAGTAAGGGTGCAGTAATAGTGATATGAGGTCATATATCTATCTTAAATGCTATAAAAAGAGGATACTATGCCACTTAAGTACTTAAGTAAAGAAAATGAGAATCTCATTAGCCCTTAAAAATACCATCTTCTAACAAAGGCAGGCTTCAGTATGACAATCCTCATGAAACATTTGCTTGTCTGGCTGGTCAACAGATTTGAATATTCAAAGATGTCAGCTCAAGTGCCAATGTTTTGATAAGTGGCATTATGGTGAGCAGCGAAATCTGTCTGTTCAACTGTTCAATTGACAACATACTAGAGCCTAGCAGCAGCACGGTAACTCTCACAAATCAATAGTTTATCACTACACTAACCTTCATTTTGGTTACTATTTACAGATATATATTTTTTTGCCACGTTGACTTGATTTCTATGTCGAAATACATATTGCATAAATGCATAAGGCCTATTATTTTTTATTTTAAAAGGAAGAATCAATAATCAAATCGAGGGGGTACACAGCTAGTAAAATCGTCTTCTCTCGATCATAACGCTGAACTTTGTTTCAGAGCAGAAAGGAACCAAATACGATTTCTCCTAGAAGTCGAGACACATTTAATCAATCACATCACGACCATCAAACCAATTAGACCTTTAGCCAAGGTTCCATGGACATGAGGTCTGAGGCTAAGACTAGCTCTATTTTGACTCTGGAATTTTAGGAGCTGGTCTCTGATTGGAGTGCATATTTTTCTCTTGGTGGAAAACTATTCTTGTTTTAGTTTCCTTCACTAGCTATGTGGCACATGACTGGGGGTTGGTTTGTTTTGTCTTGAACTTTTTGTTATTTGGCACTACTCGCTTTTCATTGTCATGTTTAACTTAAGATCATCTTCACAAGTTTGTCTACCATTCATATTGATTTTTTCCACTTTGTAAATTCCTTGTTTTTACTTTGTGTGTAAATTAAATGTAGTCATACACTTTTGTTCCCTATTCAACCATGTTTTTCATTTTAGTTTCTCCAGTATTATTTAGTTTATATTTAGTTTCTTCAGCTTATGTATATATGTCCATTTTGTGGCTGGAAGTTACTCTTTTGTGGTAGATTTAAGCCTCCTCTTAAAATGTCAAAATATAAAACCCAGAGTGTCTAGAAAAGTTCTATATAAACTTCATACATTATTTATTATTGAAATCTCAATAATCTCAATGCCAATCTACAGTTCTGATGGGTCAACTTTTGTTTTGAATGTACTTACTATTCCATGGTTATGATTGTGATGATTATTATTTAGAGAGAAAAATGCACATATTACAGTTTTTCACAATTGCTAAGACAGTTTTTTCAATACATCTAACAGGTTTGCTTAACTCGTAACACATTGACTCAGTTAAAACACATAATTGGCAAAACAGTTAAATTAATTCTCAAAACTCCCCATTGTAAACAAAACTGCTAGATAAATTTTCAAAATACAATAATACAGTTTTCAAAACACTAACTCATGTTTTTTCCGACAACAACATTTAGCCGATCATAACTCATTGAGAAAAAATGTGTTTTTAAAAATGAAATAGTTTTGGTGTTGGTTGAGCTCGAGTGTAAAAGAAGTTCAAGCATTTCAAATTTGTGTTAACTGTATGCATTTTGTATGAAAGCAACAACAATTTGTTAATTGTAGAGCCTACCTAGTTTAGGAAAGTTGTTAAATGTATTGAAAAAACTGTCTTAGCAATTGTGAAAAACTGTAATATACAAAAAAATCTGATTTCTGTGTAGGCAAAAAACAATCCTGACAAGTAGACGTAGGCCTATCCTACATCCTTTACTGTTTCTTACTGCTTTATATTTCTATTTTACTTCATGGCATTTCAAACTATGATGGAGTGCTGTAGTCAAGTTAGATTGTTGTTGTGATGGAATGACTTGATGTTTTATTTTGTGTGCTGTAGAAAAAACATCTGACGCTGCAGTAAAACCTGAGCAGGAGGAAGAGATCGATATCGACCTGGAGGCACCGGAGACAGAGAAAGCTGCCCTCGCCATCCAGAACCAATTCAGACGCTTCCAGAAGAAGAAAAAGTAGAGAAATTTACACACTGTTAGGACATCTCACACACGCTTTAGGAAGAAAATGTGGGGAGAGATAAAAAGAGAGAGACACATAACTTAATCAAGCATGAAACAGTCTGTAGTTTCCCCTCTGCTGCTCCTAAAGCCACAATCTTACCCAGAAAATCCCCTTGTATTTCCTCTTTCCAAGAGAAGCCATTTTAGCAACACAATCTTCTTCTTACGTTCATATAGAAAGCACAGCACATGCAAAGCACATTCAAAATCTCTGCCTTCTCTTGTCTTTTTTTCTTTCTAGTTCCCTCAGATGTTTTTAGTGAGATTAAATCTCAGCTTAGGTTCTTTTTAAAATGACATCTAATAATGAAGATGTTCTCAACAGTTACTTCCAAGTTAAAAACCTCAAACTCTTCTGTTGAGCAAAAAATTGCTGATTTCTATACTGGTAAAGATACACTTAACTCTTATGACAAGCTCTTGAGATGACAGCCACTGGCTGCTGCATATGAGAGAAGTAAATGGCCACAGTTCTCCAATATTGTTCAAAATGTCTATTTTGCTTTTAATTGAAGACAGAAACCTAATAGCTTTCTACCCATTCCTTGATGTCAGAATGGATAAAAAAATCAGTTACACGACATGTAAAGCCCAACTCTTAACCTGAAAAGGTTTGCAGTTTCCCCACTTAACTGAATTATTGATGCAAAGAGAAAACAAGACAAAAGAGGACCTTAAAGAGAACACAAGGCATTGTTTTAAAAGCACAAAAGGGCAAATGTTGCAGCAAACCGAAGCAGATTTTGACAATGGTGAAAAGGATACCCTTCTCCGTGAGACATCGAAGGAGAAAAGCATTAAGAAAAGTATTAATTCATTGATCACTTTTACAATGGTTCAGGAAACAGTATATTGTCTTACGCCATTGGAAACCATAGACAAGGTATTGACTGACTGCACTTCCGGAAACCAAACCAGAACACCTCATCTAAAAATGACATCTTAAACTGCATGTACTCTCCGGGGTTACTGGGTTTTCACCACATTCACTGGTTTTATTTCATACATTTTTCAACTAGAATAAGAAAATTATTTCATCCACTTAAAATGGACAGCTAGGAATCTTTCATTTGAACTGAACATATTTTTTTGTTCATTAAAACTAAAATCTCTCTTTTTCTTCTTTCAATTTAGTTTAAGAATGAAATTTTTTTAAAGTAGATTTTTGCTCTAAAAATATGTTATCTTTTAAAGTTCTTTTTCCTCTTGATCAGACTACATTTTAGTTGTGTTCGTATAGTGTAAAAAATTGACATTTTTAAAGAACGATGAAATACAGCAGGTCTTGATTTACATACTTAAAGAAAGTCCCAGTTGAACTCCTTCTTTAACCCCCTCGAGATAACTAACAGTGTTTAACCATGTTGGAATCTGTTCAACCATTCTTCAGTTTTGAATCAGATTTTAAATAAAAAACATTCCCCTGAAAAAAATCTAAAAGTACAAAAACCTTTCCCTTGTAACCCTTTTCATTGTGAAACAAGATGAAAAAAGGCTATTAGATTATTATCAAATGCAACTTCTGGAAATTCTTTAAGTTAGGGAATTTTCCTAGAGTATGCTCTAAAACAAAAATAAGGACTTTAATTTCTGAATGTAGAGCTAATACTTTTAAAGATTTTTTTTTAAATAAAAAGAATTTAAAATTAAAAAAATGTAAAAATGTAAATCTACATTTTAAAGATCAGAAGAACAGCTGCACTGATTCTAAAACGTGTAAAAACTACTTCCTATCTCAGGGTGAGTCGGAGAATGAGCTCAAAAAATGGAGAAATCAATTGGCTTTGTAGGTTTTTAACTTTTTTCTTCTTTTAACTTATATCCTCTTTAGTGTATGTACAAGAAAGACAAGGCTGAAGTTACAAAATAACTTGGGGGAATTATAAATATTTCATATGCGTTCATTCTAACAAAAGAAAGCAGCCATAATAATATGAAAGGGAAAGAAAAGCATTGCACTTTTACTATTTCCTTTACCAGTACTGTTATCCTGAAAAAATAATGTTCTTAAAAAAAATCTCTTTTTTTAATGCTGTATGCGGCTCCATGACCCGCTCTGGAAAAGCATCAGTCTCTGGTCTCAAGCTAATTAATGCTCTTAATG
This sequence comes from Danionella dracula, assembly GCA_900490495.1. Classification (NCBI taxonomy): domain Eukaryota; kingdom Metazoa; phylum Chordata; class Actinopteri; order Cypriniformes; family Danionidae; genus Danionella; species Danionella dracula. The sequence continues at coordinate 753,175 of UELW01000578.1, forward strand.
AATTATTATTCCAGTTTAACCTCCTTTTCTATTTAAAGCTGAAAATCTCATTGCTGAGACTCGGCTTAGAATGAAAGTTGAAAAAAAAAATATTTACCCGAAACCTGATATGTGTGTTATACTCATGCTTTACAAAATCACAAAGTCCTCTTAATCCAAATGTTAAAAATAAACATTAAAAAAGTTTGACTTTTTTGTATCTTTTACATTACAATTTTGCATTCATATCTGACTCATTTTGATTGTAATTAACTTGTAATAATTCATATTTCTGTTGTAATGTTGTACAGGGATTCAAAGGGATTGTGTTTATGTAAAAGTGCTAATTAAAAAGTCTGTACATGTGACCAGTAGCAACATGAGCAATTTTGGCAGGTGATCTATAGCTATGCCCTCGGAAATAAAGGCAAAAAAGCTGTTGCATGGATGCTACCTTTTCAAAACAGTTCATATTTATAACCGTAGTAACACTATTTGAGTGCCTATAAAGTACATTTGAGCACAAAGCTGCATCCTCAGTGACACTTTCTCCCCTTTATATCTGGAGTGCTTGGAACACGTGTGTTTTGTGGGCTCACCACACGTTGCTGCTTTTTCTGTATGTCCTTGAGAAGAAAAAATGGGGATGCTTATGACAAATCATCTTTTTAGGTGCAGATAATTCTGTATTCGTCTGCTGTTTTCTGAATGACTGTACTCTGTGTGTGGAGGAGAGATACAGTGTTTATTCAGCCCTGCTTCTGCCCCATTAAACCCGCTGGAAGTTGCTTAAGAAAAACCTTAATTGTCGGTGGTCTGTTTTTGACAGTGAACACGCTATTTTTATTTCAACCTTCAAACGTTTTCATTTTTTCATGTATCATTTTATGAGGGCTAGTGTTACAAAAGTTAACAATGCTGAAAGGCCCTGGAACATGATGGACAGGCGGCCAGTTCCTCACATCCCCACATACACCAGTGTACAGGGTGAAGTTCTGTGTAAGAAGTTTAGCAATAGAGACCTTCGCCCATAAAGCTTAATAAAGAATTAAAAACAGACCTTTTGATTCCGAGATCAGTGTCTTACAAACTGTGCCACTCTACGATGTTTTTTAACCCTGATGTTTTTAGGTATGTTGTTTTTGTTATTTCGATCTTTTGAGAGAGTCCAAAGACATATGGTACAGGTGTATTCAGTGAGCTAAATTGTCTGTGTGAATGAATGTTTCCCAGTGATGGGTTGTAGCTGAAAGGGCATCTGCTGTGTAAACCATATGCTGGAGAATTTGCCGGTTCATTCCATGGTTTATTAAGCCGAAAAGAAAATAGATGGATGAATTGAAGTTAAAAGTAGTAAATTGAAGTTAGGTATTCATGACCCTGGGCCATATCATACCTTTAGAAAACAAACATTGTACTTCCTGGGATTTGAACCTGATACAATTTGGTCTGAATCCCTGTTTTTTTGGGACTCTACCACTGACACCTACTGCTTAACAGTGGAGGTTTCAGTTAGATTATTTTGGTTTCAATCTTTTGACAAAATACATAATAATAACAAGAAATAATTTCAAATAGCAAACTGGAGTTTTGCATTTATTACCTTGAGATATGAAGCTTTCAAAACCATTACAAACAGACTGTGATTTTCCTGGATTCGTACCCAGTACCTGAATTTTAGCTTAATCTGTTTAGAAAATGCAGGCTTTTTTTTCAAGATGGCTGACACTCCACATTCACACACTGGTGGTGATAAGCTACCTTGGTAACCCTCAGCTGCCCTGGGGAAGTCTGACAGAACGTGGCTGCCATTCAGTGCCTGCAGCCTCTTGCCCACCACCAAACACCCCCCACCAGTCAAACACATCCACACAGGGCAATGTGGGTAAAGTGGCTTGCCCAGGGCCATAATGGCAGAATGATCTAACTGCCAACCTTCCGATTACAGGATGACCAACTCAACCACTTCACCACCATTCCGCCCCTAATAGTGCTTTTCACACAGTTTTAACAAGTTTTAAGTCATGTCCAAGAGGGAATCTAAATATGTCACTTCTTGGTTTTATGGTCCCTATTTGACAAGTGTTTAATGACACCACTCTTGTATAGGTAGGCGAACACACACTCACATGTCCATTGATCTAGCATGAAATAACTTGTTTTTAAAGGACTAGATTTCAAATAAACGCAGTCATGAATCACTGTGTACTTTGATTCTTAGCGTTGGGGTTTGTGCCCAAATCATTGTAGTGATGGTCTATCACCTCCAGTGTCTGAAGTGGCTGAAGTCTGACTTTTCCACACATTGGGACCATGTCTTTTGCTATGTGAAATGACACTGCATCTGTAATTCTTTTTAAAACCCCACTGGAAACTGAAGCCACTAAGCCTGCTACACAACACTTTGCTCACAGTCTGGCTTGTGGTTATCTGCAAGGGGTTGAAATTCATTTGTAGAACTGCTGTCATTAGAAGATACTTCCTTCAGGCAGTGGGAAAGGGTTTTCAATGAACCTTATGCCCCATTCTAATTGGCCGATAGAAATTCAGGGTTAAGAGTCGACTGCTACCAAAGTCATGCTTATGTGGAGTCTTTTTTTTTAACTGAGTATGCAAAAACTATGTTTTTAAAAATACAGAGATATAAGTGAACATGGCCTGAAATGGCAAAACCGTATCAATGCCACACAACTGACTTTCTTTTCTTGCCCTTTTTAGCAATAAAATTCTTGCTTCCTTTAGCAAACAGTGACATTACAAAGGGATAAGGGTCGGGAGAGTGCCAGCAGGCTCACAGCTTCTTGAAGTGGAAGGAGGACTATGAGAAGCCATGATGTGCACAACTTGGAAGCATGCAAGAAAAAAGCATGAAACTGATTTTTCGTTTTCCTTTTTAACATACTCTTGACTAATAAATTCAAATTGAAATTTTAATCAATCAATCAATCAATCAATCACACAGTCCTACTTATAGACTTACTTAAAAACATTGCTAAGATTTACAAAGACAGTAATATGTATGAACTAATCAATCTAAAGTCTTGTTGTGACAAGTAGCTGCTAGATTCACTAATGTTACAGAAAATGTAAATTTGTGGAGACCTGAATTGTTCTTCATGGAAAGAGTAAAGGTTGAGAAACATTCAAGAAGATGAATGAAACTCCCACACATTAACACTACTTGTGCTCTTTCCGCATGTTCCAAACCTTCGTAGGTTTATTTATGTGTGCATTTGAAAACATTCCAAGACATTTGACGTTCACTTTTTTCTCTAAATTAGACTGACAGCCTTCAAATGTATTCAATACAACCATAAAAAAAGCTTTTAATGTGTGTAAGTAACAGAAGATTGAGTAACAATAATCCATAAGTTTCACTTTGGTTGAACAATGAATGGAACAGGAACAGATTCTTCCTGTCTGTGCCGTTTTTTTCCCTGCTGGCGGTTTCTTTCTTTCCGCCTGTTTCTCTCTGGAGTCAATGTGTTTGGCTTCACGGCTGACGAGTTTAGGCTTCAGCTTCATTAACCACCGTCTCTAGAGAGCTGTAGCACATCAGCAAGTGCCGCTAGTCTCTAAGCTAATTCCCAAAACTACAGATAGTATGGGGAAGCGTAAAGGAAACTAGAGGCTAAAAGGAACCATGTCACAGAACAATGTGTTCACTTTTACAGGTCTGGAGTTTACTGATAACTTTTAGCTAAAGATGGTTTAGGTAATGTTTCTCAAATTTTTTCTGCGATTCTACAAATCGGATCTACCCTCAGGATTTTTAACGGTATATGGTTTAAGTGTGACTCAATGATGTGTCATGGTAATCTTCTCTGTACATTCTTTTCTGGACTCGGTGGGTGGAGGTGAAAACAGCAGAGAAAAGAGGTGACAGAATGAGCCATGTGGAAGAGAGAGAAAGACAGAGAGGGGATGAGAGAGAGGATGAGAAGAAAAGAGGTGATATAATCGACTCTCTCTTTCTCTGTGTGTGGATTTGTTCACAGCAGCAGCGTAAAGTGCTGTTACGCGGGGGAGGATACAGAGAGAGAGAGGCATAGAGAGAGAGAGAGAGAGAGAGAGCTGCTATTAATAACCTGGAGCTGAACACAATGATTGAGGCTCAGAAACACTTTGAGGAGAGGGGGCGAGAGGAATTCAACGGTAGGAAACGGGAATTCAAAATTAGAAATGGAAGTAAGGGTCTGCTCCACATGAATGCTTAGAGTATTTTTTGATAAATAATTGATTTGTTTTACCTACATGACATACACTCAGGTCATAGTCCCCACAGGGGTCTGCTGTTGCCTATCGTATATCAAATTCATTTGCAAGCAATACACCGGTTCACTAAACGAAGGGTTGTTTTTTGCTGCTTTATCAATCCATCAAACAAGTCTGTCTGTGAACTGGGAGGAGGCAGAATCAGCTGGAACCCCTGAAATGCAAAGATAGAAAACTTAGAAGGGGGTTAACACTGTTTCGTTTGTCCAGTTTGTCAGTTTATAGCATTCTGGTTTGTAAAAAATACAGATAAGCATGGGACTGAATGCTAGGCTGTATGTGGATTTACTGTATGTCAGAGAGATGGGGAAGGAGTCAGGGCCTTAAAACATTTACTGCTTTGCTGCAGTGATGTTACTGGGAAAGAAATGTTCACGTGCTGCCCTCATCTGGTAAGAAGTTGACACATCCGGCATCCATGAAAAACCTCTGTAAAAAAAACAAATAGTAGCATAAAAAGTAACACAGAGAAATTTGTCAGCAGAAACAGACATACAAATACTTGATTACTATACTGTTCCTGGAAATAATTCAGCTAAACAATAAATATTGCTGCTTTTTGTAATTTTATAAAAATTCATAGCTACTTGTGTAACACATCCTTACCTAATTTTGGGGTTTTATAACCGACTTTGGTACAAGTTTTTTGCTTATCATAAGATACCATTAAATTCCTATTAAAGGAAGCTCTTTCATTGCACAGTATGAATTTAAATTTACATAGCAGAAGTGGTAGAGCTCTGAACCTAGGCTACATTTTCATAGATGTTTAGATGTGGTTTTGGTGCTTGAGTTTTTGGTTGATTTTTAAACACTATTTTGTATTTCTTTACTAAGGGAAGGTGAGCTACCCAGGGCCTAGGATGCCTCCAGGTCCTGGTAACCCTCTCCTTAGACAGCTCACCTAGTGCTCATGATACTCGCCACATATGCTTGTGACAGAGTGTCTAATTCAATGTAAGTATAAACTCATCCAATGATATGTGTCGGGGTCTTTAGGGAAAAACAAGGACCCAGGTGAAAGTGAAAAAAGGGACTTGGTTTATTGGGGAGATCAGCAGGACCAAAACATAGTCAATCAAGAAAATAAAAACTACGAGTGGATTGCAGTCTTGCAGCACCAAGGCAAAAATGATAACCAAATAGTGCCTCTAGTGAATCTCAAGAAGTGAACTCAAAAAAACACTCCTGGGGGGTCCAACTGAGAGGACAGTGTTTGACTAGGGCAGCACCACGCAGCACATGACTTCCGAACTGGTCTGTAGACAACACAGGGTTAGCCAAGGATCTTACAAAAAGTATCCAAAAATTTAACAGCAGGAAAAACAAGACTAGACTTTCTAAGACTGATACAAAATGACAAGAGTTTTTTAGAAATAATTAAGCAACTGGAGTTGAGTAAAACAGCCAAATATATACTAGAGCAATTAATTAAAATTGAGCACTGGTGGGGAGCATTGAGCGTCACACAGAGGATGATGACACCCAGCCGAACAGACTAAGCCTAATGACAACTAAGGAAAAACAAAGAACATATCTCTAACAATTATTATTATACCTCTCTGTCTATTGCTTTATAGAGTGCTTATAGCTTGCTTCCTCATCTCAGTGACTCTTACAATAAGATGTGCCCACAGCCTGAGAAGAAAGCACATGTGTGATGCAGAGGGCAGCAGTAGCTACCAGGATCTTGGGCATTCCACTTCGAAAGCCTCTTTTGTTCTGTTATTTGTTTTGTTCTTTTGGGACATTGTCTTCTTCCCGCGGGGATCTTCCTGTGTTCACATTTGGGTTGTCAGGCATGATCATGAGTTTGAACACCTGCGCTATTCATTTATTCGGTGAGCAAAGCAATAACAAATTCCAACAAATAGGGAATATTTGAATCTGGGTCCTCATTCTTACAAATTGTGACAGTAAACCACATACAGACTGCAGTCCAAAGTGAAACAAATGTGGCATTTTTTTTGTCCAAATGGGACCCCTATGTTCATGAATGTCTGAACAGCTGAATTCCAAGGCGCTTTCATAAGTAATCCAGATTCTGACACATATTACAATTTTGCAAAGCGACCTCAGTATGTCATTATCAAAATCATTATCATTAAAAAGCCTGTAATCATTACAGGCAGACACTCAAGTTTGAAGGTAGGCTAACCCTAATGTGGATAAAATCAACTCCTATAATTCTTCCATCTCAATCTTTTCAATATTATCTGACATTAACAAAAAAAACTGCTCTACAAGAACACATAATGAGCATTTGCTCCAATGTTTATTACTGAGTGAAGTCATGTCATCTTCTGCACATGCAGTTCACGTCTAAACATTCTGTTCTCACCCAGGACAGATATGCGTTATATACTATGTAATGTCAAGAACCACATTAAAAAGATATCTAATTTAACCAAAATATTTCCAAATTGAGAATTTAGACCTGCAGTCTGAATACAGCCTCAGGGACATGCTATCAAGATCTTTGCAAGGAGACAAAACATCTTCGAGTCCCTTCTCCGTGGGACGGTGGGTTAGACAAGTAACTGAAAGTATTCCTTTCAGTAAGTAAATTTGATGTTATGTTGAGTTACCGTTTATGGGAACACTTTTACAAAAAGCAAAAGCAGAGCTCTTTCATGCCAGCTGACGAGCTGCTTCTTCACAGGGCACTTCAGTAGCTGTAAGCCGAAGCTGGTAATAATTTTGCCCTAAGCCTCAGGTCTACAGAATTATTGTGTTTGAGGAATCCCTTCTCATAAGTTTAGTTACCTGAATAGTTCTCTATGACATACAAAAATGTTTGATTGTTTTTGTTATTACCTAGACCAGGAGTCTCAAACTAATCTTCCTGTGGAATTTTATGTTTGTTCCAGCTTTGTTTCAAGCCCAGTGGAGCTTAATTGAGGGAATCAGGTGTGTTCGGTTAAAGTTGGAGCGATGCTATGCATGGTTGTGGTCCTCCAGGAATTGAGTTTGAGCCCACTGACCTAGACTGTCTGTTTTTATTTTGTCTGAAACTGTAAAATTACACACTGTGATTTACGATTTCAGACTGGCATTCAAAATACCAGACTCAATCAAAGTTTGATTTTATTCATATTTTTTACAATTAATATCTGCCATATGAGCAAACATTTAGTGGAATGTTTTTCATAAAAAACTGCTATGATATTTTCATGATCGTGTTTTGATATTTCCATTCCTTGCTTTTTTCTGTTTAAGACTGTTTTCTTACGTGCCGTAGAAGTCTAAAATAGGCTAAACAAAAGCACACGTTATGAATTCCATCAAACAAGTTTTCAGAGTTGCTCCAGATAGAGATGGGGAAGAGGGATGAGAAAAGGTCAGACTCACCTTGGTGTGTATTCAAATTTCATATTCTGAATAGTTTAATAAATACTCACCACCATTATTATCACCACCATTATTATTATCATGGAGTTGACTGAGAGGACTGCTTAGAAGAGACCCACGAGAGGAAGCGGACCAAGTACAAGCATCTAGTCATCACCTGTAGGGAGCAGGACTGGAAGGCAAGGTGCTTGCCCATTAAAGTAGGCTGCAGAGGACTTGTGGGGCATCACTCTACAGAGCCCTGAGCACACTTGGGCATCACAGGACAAGAATGGAGCAGAACCATCAAGAGCATCACTGAGGCTGCAGCAAAAGCTGGCTCAAGATGTAAAGATCCTGTCTTGGGTCTGCTATTCCTCTCCAGGAAGACAGGGGGCAGTCACAGATGGGGTTGCTTGGTCAGAGAGAGCTGCCAGTATGCGATCCACATTAGAGGGCGGTGAAGATCCTTCTGCTGGGTTCATGTTCATCTGGTTCAGTCTTGCTGTAATGCGTCAGTCTAGGCGGGACTCGAACCCGGGTCTGTGATATTAAAGCAGAGGAGTGCTACTCAGTGAGCTAGCTCTCCTGCAGTGGAACCCAATGGCAGAAGACAGATGAACCAGGCAACAGGAGTTGTTCCGAAAGAAAAATAATCTTTACTGAAGCAGTATTGTCAAAAATACAAAACAACTGAGAAAGCAGAGCTTCCATAAAACAGAAAAATAAAACAGACACAAGGGTCTAAAACAAAACTTAACCTGAGTACATACTTGACAAAGGAAATAGGCAAGCCGAGCTTCCACAACAAGAGAATAACATATAAACTAGAGTCCAACCAGAAAACTAGTCCAACCTAGACTCGGGAACAGATCACCGGAAAATGAAGACTGAACACAAAACCCTGAGACAGTCACTCTTATATAGGGTAATACACAGGTGAAGGGAATGAGCACTAATTGGGAATGCTACCCAGTCATCTAGGGGACTCAAGCGCCATCCAGTGGCACGGAGAGTACTGGGTCAGCAACCCCATCTGTGACTGTCCCCTGTCTTCCTGGAGAGGAATAGCAGACCCAAGACAGGATCTTTACACAAGATGGCTCTGGATCCGGAGAGACGGTCCATGGGGTCACGCTAATGCCACCTAAACACATGCACCGGTCTGATCAATCATGGTGGGGTCACCTTGGAGAGGGTGTATGATGTTGAAATACCCGAAACATCTGAGGACATTAGGTATTTTTAACACAAAAAATGTTTTTTTTTCATCTGGAAAAAAAACCTAATAAACAAAATCAACAATTCTTATTATGCCATTGTTTTGTTTAATTTTTATGGTCAAACTGGTGTTAATATCAGATAATCAAGATGACACCAAGATTTGGTGTGAATTTGATTTAACACTTTTTGACAAATTTTTTACATGAAAAATGCATTTATTTGTACATCTTATGTTGAGGGTTTATTGGATAGTTCTAATGTGGGCTGGTGCTCCTCTTTGGAATACATTTCTGCATAATTAATTTCAGAACAAAAAACTAATAAAATGTGCTGTGATAGATTATTTAGGACCCACCCATAGCACACAGAAAAATAAACAGGAGTAATGACTATCCAGGCTCCAATGGTTCTTAGCTCTTCTGGTGAGTGTGTGAAGGTGCCCTCTGACATAAAACATCAACACACACATCCACATACCCACAACTCCCACACAGTAAAACGTATAAAACTAAAGGTGGATTCAAAAGTGGCCAAAGGTAAAGAGAGGACACACCCTCAGCAAACAGATTAACATAACACACAGGTACAGAAGAACCGGTTCTAATCGAGTTTGCTCTCCTACACTCCTCTCAGTCCAGTGTTTGAGGAAAAGATAGAGCTTCATCATGCAGTGTAAGTTGCTCTCTTTTTACTAACTTCACTGGGGGTTTCTTGCTCTACGTTATAGTATTTCGGTAAATATTATGCATGTCTGATTGATTGAAGAGTTAAAGCTAAATGTGGGTTTGCTTGAAGCACACTTCCTTTCAGTTTGTGAACATAAACCTAGTCATATTTTAAAAGTCTTCCTTCTAAGACTGTTTATTGATATTTTAGCTCACAGTTACAAGATGTGTTTTTCATGTGTTGGTGTGTATAGCAACAACATTAACAAACAGCAATGTATAAGACATAGATATAGTGACTACATATTCAAGACATTCTTCAAGGTGTTTGCAGAAGTTCTGCATTTTGTTTCAACATTAATTTAAAGAGCATTATTTGAATTATTGTTTGAATAGCAAGCTACTCGACACAACTGGTTTAGATAGAACAAAGACGGATAAACTTGTAAGGTTAAACTATTTTTCCTTACAGCAAAGCTTTAATGCAGTGTTTGGATTTGAATTCTCTTTGAGCTGAAGTTAGTCTTGTTTTTCAGCATTCCTCTGAGAACTCTTGACGTGTGTGGCTGTGTTATGTGAAGGTCCATCATTCCTCTGATAAGAATCAGGGACTATTTGTTGTAGCTGTAAATCTTTTATCATGTTGCCAGTGTGCATATGTGTGCTAAATATAAAACGTTTTAGAACATTCAAATGGTTGTGAGAGTGAAATAATTCAGACATTCTAACTCTACTGAAGAACAAAACGCTAACAAGCTACTTAAAATGTCGAAAAATAATGGCTTTTTTTTACTTTCCATATAATACAACACTTTTTAAAGGCACTAATGTAAAATCCATATTATAGATCATAGTATAGTCTAAGCAGTCATTGCATTTTTATGCTAATACAGCTCAAAAGTAGCCTAGAGTTTATAAAGATCTGTTATTAACCCAACCCCTTTGTGCAATTAGGGGTTTATTTTATTTTTGCCTTGTATCAAACACAATATTTTGTACATTATATAGAGAATGAAGGTTTAAATGGTAACTAAATTTCTCAGAGGATGATTTTTCAGGGACGTGATCGATAACGAAGGAAACTTTAGCTTTAAAGTTAGATTGACGAGAAGGTTATCAATCATAGGAAGCAAATGACTAATTACAAATAGTGAATTAAGTTATAATAATTAGGTAATATCCTAAAGACTTGGATACTACAAGAACTCAGTTTGCTTAAAGTTGATCACACTAATTTTTATGTAAAGAATGAAAGAAAGCATTCAAAGAGAACTTCATTTCATTTTACAATTTCGAGCCATTAAAAGCGTCAAAATATAGTGCGCTTGTAAAAAATTTGAAATTAGCTGTTAGAATTGGCCATTTAACAACTCAAACTCAAAGTGATTTTTTTGTTAGTGCTAATGTAGCTTATCTGTTCAGGAGAAATGTGGCAACTTCACCATCGCTTTTCATTTTCTTCTCCGCCTTCAGCCATTCCCATAATCCTTTTTTATATCAAAAGTCACCCTGACTGTGTTTTCGAATCATGACAATGTTTGTAGGTTTAGGGCCTCTCAGACATAACTCTAAATTGTTAAGCACAATATGGCAGCCAGTTTTACTCCTCTGAGAGTGAACAACACTATGCAGTAAATATGTCACGTCAACAGAGAACTGTAAACACAAACACAAGAGACATATCATACCCTAAATTTCTAAATTATATTTTTTAATACCAATAATTTCAGTTATTTTGTTACTTGAACTGAACAGAAGAGCTTAATGTCTCTCAACACATAATGATCATTTTCGAACCAGTTTTGGTTCAGTTCTTACATACTGTATCTTTAATCTTTTAACGAAACAAATGTCGTAAGATAAAATGTGGACGAACCACCAATCACATTAACATTGTGAGAAATCCCAAAAGAAATAGCACCCATAAAACTTGTGAAGAGTATCGATGAGTGTCACCACCAAGCTCCTGTGGATGATACCTCCCAGAATTTAAAGTGACCTCTACTCGTCTATGAAAATTTTGCTTCATGGCACTGTACACACAACAACATGTAGGTTATGCAAAACATTAAAAAAACAAAATATTTGAATAGTGTAAAAAAAAACATGATTTGGTTTAGTGAGCACAGCATTCAGTAATACAGTAATACATTCGCATTAGCAGCAGTCTTTTGATAACTTGGAAGACTTTTCATATTTTGTGATAACAGTGAATCATTTTACAGATGTTTTTGCATTGTCAGAGTTTTGTTTTGAGTTTTCTGCCAACTTCATAATCATCCCGCACCTCTTTAGTTTCCGACTGATTTAAACAATCCTCTGTTCTTTGTCTGATAGAATGTTATGTTTGGGCATAAGTTCAATTCATTCTCTTTGTCTCTTCCCTCCACTGGAATTCTCTACCAATTTGCATACAGTTTATGAATTTGAATGTATTGTTTCAAACTCTTAGTTACATTTAAATGTGTCTCATCCTCGCCTACAAACAGGAAAAACAGGAGCAATAAGCAGCAGGGTTCTTAATGCTCACACATTGAGCGTGTGACCTGGGTTTTGCTTCTTTTCACACGCCTCACTTCTAATTTCTCACACACATAAATGACGATGCTTTATAGGTGCACATGATCACTGGGAGAAACTCTAGACCCTTACTGAATAAATATGTGCCCAATTTTGTATGTTTATTCCTGCAAACATTGTGCAAAACTATTTAAAATTACCATCATACTGGTGGCCAATCACTAGTGAGCTACTCAGTCATTCTGAGAAAGACGTTGGGAATAAAGAACATGTGATCTGGTGGTCATTTATTTTGTATTAGAAAACACAGAGTTAACTAAGTGATTTATCTAAAGTTAAAGGTTACTTTGTTTATGAAAAAATTTAAGCATGATTTTTTGCTAATCATCTATGTTCACTTTAGAATGCAATGATGTGTAAGTCAATAAATTAGCTAAAATATTAAATGAAAAAAATATCTCAAACTTTTCTGACAATTTGAGGTATTATAGATTGTTGTGATCAGTTTTGAATGAGCAAATGAGGATTGCATCATATTAAGTCAGGTTTTTTAAGGTTATGATTTGTTATGAATGAGTGAAATCCAAATTTTAGGTGCACATGTCTCGGGTACCTCTGGAGGTGTGTTAAACTACAAAATTGTAGTAGTAATTGACATTGTAATCTTAGCATTTTACTAATAATCTTTGGCATCTCAGTCTTTTATCTTACATTTACAGGCCCTCAGTCACCTGTTCGGATGCTCTCAGAAGATCAGTTCACCTGCTCAATTTGTCTAGAGGTGTTTGTGGAACCGGTGTCCACCCCATGTGGGCATACCTTCTGTAAGGCATGTCTGGAAGGCTTCTGGAGCCTTAGCAGGAACCCGCCCACCTGTCCTATGTGCAAAAAAACGTTCCCCAGAAAACCAGAGTTGAGCGTTAACTGCGTCCTGGCAGAAATTGCCCAGCATTTCAGTTCTCCGCCTACCAACATAACTCCAAAATCCAGTAAAAAGGAGAAAGAAGTGGGAGATTTCGCAAAAGTAGGGGAGGTTCCCTGTGATTCATGCATTGGACGAAAGTTGAAGGCAGTAAAGTCCTGTGTGACTTGTCCTGGATCGTTCTGTGAGGCTCATTTGAGGAATCATAAGAAAGTCAAGAGTTTGGCTGGACATAAATTGATGGAGCCAGTTCATAATGTGCAGGAGAAGGTGTGTTCAACACACAAGCGCATGATGGATGCATTCTGCCGGAATGAGTGCGTTTGCGTTTGTAAGGAGTGTGCAGAGGTCTCACATAAAGGTCATGAGGTCGTCACCGTGGATCGAGAGGGGAAGAAACGAATGGTGAGTGTTAGATGCTAATAAAGACCAAAAATAATCAGAAATCTACATGATATCACATTTTGTGATGTATGTCTGAAATGAAAAGGTTATTCAACTCCAGACTGAGTTCTGTCAGAGCTACAACAAACCTGTAGCCAATAAGCAGGAGCCTATCACAATATTAAGAGCCTGCGCTGGGGTTGTCTTCAGTTCAGTCCATTTAAGCAAAGTGTTGACAGCATATTCAGGATGAATTGTTCAGTGCTCAAATTGGTCAAACATTTAGAATGTTTATATTCAGCAAAAAAAAATGTTTAAAAGTGAGTCGAGCAGAGAGGGGTAGTTCATGTTATGTGCACACCATTTAAAGCAGTGGAAAAAAAATTTCAAAGATGGTCCAATGCTGACTGAATTATTGGAGGTTGAAGTTCTGAACAAAGCATCTCTCCATGTTATAACTTGGTTATAACCTGGTTGATCCCACTTTTAATAATGATAAGACAACCTTGTTTGGCAGAATATGCAAATAGATCTTAAGCCAAATCAGGAACATTCCAATTGAGCGGTATCTGTGAATCCCTGAATCTCTTGCCTGCCCCTGTTTGGGATTCATGAGAGTAATGTATGACGCTGAAATAATAAAGCATATGAGAAATTACATTTAATGGCTTTCTTTATATGTAATACAGCATGTTTTTTTTCTCATAAGTGTGTATTCTGCTTGTTATGCCTTTTCAGAGTCAGCTGGGAAAGAAGCGCTCAGAACTGAAGCACCTGATCAAAGAAAGAGAGAAGAAACTGGACGAGATTAAACAGTCTATTAGAGTTATTAAAGTCAGTCCACCACTGTCTGTCTGTCTGTAAGCCTTTTCTGTACGCCTGTCTGTAAGCCTGTTCGTCTGTCTGTAACCCTGTCTGTCTGCCTGTCTGCCTGTAAGTCCGCCTGTCTACCTGTACGGGTGTCTGTAACTCTGTCTGTAAACCTGTCTGTCTGTCTATCTGTCTGTAGTGCTGTCTGTAAGTCAAAGAAGTCTGTTTGTCTGTAAGTTTGCTTGTAAGCCTGTCCGTCTGTCTGCAAGTATGTCTGTTTCTGTCTGTTTGTTTGTCTGTCGGTCTGTCTGTGTTTGCTTGTTTGTAAGACTGTCTGTTTATAACTCAGTCTGTCTGCGATCTGTCTGTCAGCATATCTGTCTATCTGTTTGTAAGTCCGCCTGTAACGTCTTGTTTTTTTTTTGTGCATGTGTGCTTGAGTAGACAGTGGCTCAATATTTAAAGTCTTGATTGGAAAAACAAGATTGTCCCTTTGGTGTGTAAGCTTGGCAAAAAAAATATAGCACAAAAATTATTATTTTAATAAATATCTGTAAATGTTTGTGTTTAGGAGGGCAGTGAGAGAGAGATGGAGGAGAGTTGGGCAGTCATGGCGGAACTTCAGAGGATGTTGGAACACTCTCAGGCTGATTTAATGGAGCAGATTTCCTCCAGGCAGAAGGAGGCAGAGCTTCAGGCTAAGGAAGCAGCGAGCACTCTTGAACATGAACTGAATTATCTTCGCCGGAGGAGCAGTGAGATGGACACACTCGCACAGATGAGTGACACACTTATGATGCTGCAGGTTAGTGGTTTAAAGGCAACACTTTACTTTACAGTGAAATGGTGTAAGTAACCTTTGCTTTGGATAGCTCCTCCCATCTCAGCCCCCTCCAGTTGAGGTTTCTGATTGGTCGACTGTGTCTATCAACACTGACCTGCATCTGAGCTCCATCAGAAGATCCATCAGCAACCTAAGTGACAAAATCCAGCTGGAGGTCAAACGCCTTTATGCAAAAGGTTACTTTTTTAATGTGAATTTATAAAATAGTATTTGTTGCAAAGCACAATTAAATAATGCATTTACATAATCAGTATTAATATAGGAAGCAACTGTGTTTCTTGTTTGCAGAGCACAGAAGGCTGCAGAATTATGCAAGTAAGTTACATTTTCAATCAATTTTAAACTTTTTTGTAGCATTTTTTAAACAAAGCACAAAATTTGTGATTAACGTACCCATATGAAATAAATGTTCACTTTACAACAAAGTTATGTAACGTAATCTTGTTTAAACAGTCAGACATTTAAAACTCACTTTTAAAATGATTTTTAAAATTTGTAAAAAAAAAAAGTCATTCTGTGGTGTGGAACTGTCATTCTAAGAAACAAAACACAACAGTATCTTAATTCAACGTGCCAATATTAATCACCGCTTTTTTACCTACAATTCATCAGCTTAATTATTTGGAGAGAGTCCTCGCCTAGATGAGTTCTTCAGAAAAATACATGTCTTCCAATCACATAATCAGATTAAACTGTTCAACCAGTTTTGGCTTAAACGGGATTCTCCAACGCATAAATGTAAATTGTAGCCATTAATAACCAACCCTTATGTTCCAGACCCGCTAAGGCTCTGTTCCGACGCAATGCTCTATTAAGACTTGTGTCATACAGATGTCAAGCCTTTAAAAAAAGCATTTAAAGGTTTGCATCTGCCTTTAGGGTTTGGATATGAATAATAATTCCGTGACAGTAAAAAAAAAAAAAAAAAAAAAAACATCATCCAGAAGCACAGGTTGTGTTGGAGTATGCCTTGAGGTAGGCATGGACTGGCCATTAGGCGTACTGGGCAAAGCCCGATGGGCCGACACACAATATTGGGCCGGGCTATCATATATAAATAAAAATACACATTATTGGTATCTGACACATAAGTCGCGGCCCATTGGTTGATTCTCTTAACAGACACTAGGCTAGTCCAATGAAATCACAAGCCCCTACCTCTGGCCTCTAACCAAGGTCAAGTTTCTTTTTAAGCAGGCGAAGTAGCAGGGTTTGCAGTCAATGAATCAAAATGCTAAAGTCAATGCTAAAAATGTCTGTATGTCTGGAATAATCCTCACATGATGATGTAGAGCATGAACTCTGTGTACATCAAGCAATTTTGGGACATTTATAAAATATGCTTTTAATAATTTCTAGCTGTTTTACTACTTAGAAGCGTAAGACATAACCCTGAGTTACAATGCCCTTTGTAGTCAAAGCAATGCACGGAACAAGCAGACAACTTTCAAATCCTCAATTAAAAATACATAGTTTTACATTGAAATAAGTAAATTAGCTTCTCATATTACTTGTTTATTACTTGGAATATGTTTTGATTTTCATGTGGCCTTGTTAAATATGCTAATGTTAAAAATATATGTTAAATTTGTTAATTTCTTAGAAGTATTTAGGATTCTTTTTATTGTTGATATTGATGCATTAACTGAGTGAACAAATGACATTAGTGTACCAACCTTCGCAGCTACTGTGGTTGGGGATTTTTATACAATTCACAGATTCTGAGGTTTTTTTTTGTATTTCGCTTTAAACTGGGTGAATTGTGGGGGTGAGATATAGTAGGAGATGAATAATACTCATTAGGTAACTGTTGGGTGACACACTATAAGGTGGTTTATTCTTGGTTTGCTTGGAAATGTCTTTTTAAAGCAGCATGGCTTTACCATCATGAGAGGGGATGTGGGAGGTGGTGCTGAATTTTTTTCCTGTGAAACAGTGCTGTTAGAAAAAGGCAAGCTCTGTATTGAGACTAGAGATTTCTATGCCGTATTATGATCAGCCAAAATGACTTTCTTTTTTCTTTTTAGGTGAGGTGATCTTGGACCCTGCCACATCCCAGCGAGATCTGTGTCTATCTGAAGATGGACGTCAAGTGCGCTATGAAGAGCAGCGCAAAAGTTCAACACACTCAGACACACCTCGACGCTTCAGCCCTGCACTCTTCGTCCTGGGACGAGAGGGGTTTTCAACTGGCCGACACTACTGGGAAGTAGACGTGGGAAGTAAAACTGCATGGACTATTGGGGTAGCCCGAGCATCTGTGAGGCGAAAAGGAGACATTCGTCTAAGTCCTGAAGGTGGATTCTGGTGTTTGTGGTTAAAAAATGCTGAAGTGAAAGCTTTGACAGGAGGCAGAGTTAATCTGCATCTTGCAATGCTGCCCCAGAAGCTTGGAGTGTTTCTCGACTACGAGGCTGGACAGGTTTCCTTCTATGATGTTAAGACGCATGCTCATCTCTATACATTCAGTGATTCTTTCACAGAGAGTGTTTATCCGATTTTCAGCCCATGCATCAATCAAGATGGAAAGAATCCGGGGGCACTGGCTATTACTGCTGTCAAACACAGCTGAGAACACAAACTTTAACTTTAACTCAACTTTTTTCTAAGTGTTAAAGAAATTATGGAATTTCTACACTTAAAACATGATTGTAATAGTTACATTTTATTGTGCATTTTCTTGTGATACTACCATGATACAATATAACAAGCTGTGCATGATAATTAGTTTTACAACACAGTCAGATAATTCCACCTCCTCTATTCAACACAATCCCACATCCTCATCCGCTCTCTCTCTCTCTCTCTCTCTCTCTCTCTCTCCTCTCTCTCTCTCTCTCTCTCTCTCTCTCTCTCTCTGTCTCTCTCTCTCTCTCTGTCTCTCTCTCTCTCTCTCTCTCTCTCTCTCTCTCTCTCTTATTACAACAAAGTGAAGATTATTATAATAGTGGAAGGCTTATTTTTAAAATATGTAAAAAAATCCGTCTAGCTGTGCAATCCAAATTCTTGTTAGATCTATAAAGACTATACACTAGAAGTGTAATTATTTTATTTTGTATTGGATAACTTTAGTGCTGAGAAGTGAGAAATGATAGTATGTTTTTCACCAGCATGACAGTGCAAAGAAAAATTAAATGAAAGTTGGGTTTAAAGGTATGGGTTTAAAATGCTTTCATAAAGTTATTTAGAAAGAGTGAGAGGCACTTAAATTAATGTCAGCGTATAAGTTTTTTTTTTTTTACAGATATACGCATTTCTCATGGATGGGGCAGTGGTAGTGGTGGTGGTACCATAGAAGTGCAATCCATTTATTAGTCTTACAGTGTAAAACAGCTTTCCAGCATGGAATGATACTTCTGCCAGTTCTTGACAATCCCGTTTAGTCATTGTTGGTCCTGAGCCCTACAGCCCTTGACAAACCAGGATGTAAGGCTGTAATTAGCCACATTGCACAGTCAGTAGTCCATTAACAGACAATTGTGGGAAATACAAATTAGAAAGATTAGTAGTAACCAACATCTTCTTCGTTGATAGTTCATCCATAGTTACTAAATAAAGTGTGTTGTGTGTGTAGATTATATAACATTATATCTAACCTCATTATGTCTTTTCTGTACGTTATTGGAATATTTACACAATATATTTAATTTGACATTCATTATATATCGTTTTTTTCTCAGCTGACATGAATATTTTGTAAAGTTTTTTGTTCTTCACTCAAAGCGTATAGAGGTTATACAGTACATTTATCGTAAAGGAATTTGTATACTTCATAGTTTACATTAAGCATGATGAAGAATGTTCCATTTGTTTATTATTGTTATTTTTTTTACAAATTGTATTTACAAATTGTATTGTATGATAGCTTGAATGCAGGTTTTGAGTCAGTACTCACTGACTATACTTGAGATGTCTTTGTTATCTTTAAAAACATTTTAATAAAACTAATTTTAACATTATTCTTATTTGAAAAATGTCCACATTTATTAAAAAAGTGACTATAAAGACCTAGATGGATTTTATAATTAAAACAATATTCTATATAATGAAGTGCTTATGGGTTTTGAGAGGGAATAAGGTCCCAAATAAACTCTAAATCTGTTTCATCTACTATGATTTGATGATACATTTAGAAAAAAAAAAAAAATTATTCGAAAAATGAAGCCGAACACAGAATGTTAGTAAGAAAACGGGTTGAAATCAGCAGAAAGTCTTTTAGGAATGGATAGAGTTTCCTGTGTCTGGGGTGTAAAAACGAAACTAGGTTAAGGGGAGAAGAGAGGGGGTATATTTCAGGGCAGATGAGATCAGCTGTTGCTCATGTCAGTTCTGTCCAGAGCTCAACAGTCATTGAGTTATACAGTAAGGGGGATTACTACAAACGTACTCCTGGTGAGTCTTTTGAAACTTATTTTTTTTAAGAAATGCATGCCTCAATCAAGAAAAACATGCAATGTGTCATATTTCAGCAAAACAAATAAATGAAGGAAATTTCTCCACAATCCTAAAAGCATGTTTACTCACATTCCTTCAGCTCTACTTTTTCCTTGCTGATTTATAATAATTAACATGATTAATTTAGCTACCAATTTACTTCCAAAGCCATGTTATATTTCACCGTGCAATGAACAGATTGTTAATGAGAGTGTATGTGGTGTTTTGGGGCTCATGATCTTTAGTTCTATGAATAATCTTACTGAGGTAAAGATGGCAGCTTGTCTCAGAGAGCACCAGGCAACAGCCGGGGTGTTAATCAAGTCCAAATAACTGTGTATATTTAGTACATGGCAAAGCTCTCTCAAACTATTGATTGTCAGTCTGTGTTTCACAGGATTATTTGTCATCAAAACATTGTAGATAAAGTAAGTTGTAATAAGGAAAAAGAGAATAGAAGTATTTTTCAGTTGTTCTATTCTATGAGCTGTATATATGATGATACTAGATACTATAATCTTGACAGGTTCTTACACTCATCAACAAAGGCACGATTTTTTTATAAAGCTAAACACCAGAAACAGGCTTCATACTCAAGTGAGCAAGTTTTTGTCAAAGAGAAAATTTTCGTAATTTCAGGGTGTTGACAGCAAGACCAGAATAAATCAAAGCCTAATGATTGATGAGTAAGGGCTGTTTATCACATCATTAATTTGCAGCAAATAGAGCAAATAATGTTCCATGATTCCATCATCTCCTAATCTGTGTAACACATTTGGTTAAGGTACACAGACAGTAGCTGTCAAATAGACTAAACAATATGTTTATAAGCTTTAGGGGAATTGCTTTTCTGTAGAGAAATATCATGATATGCATTTATCAAAACAGGAATTTCAATCACAATCTGGAATTCCCTCTGCAATTCCAACCCACCGGCATTTCCGACCCATGCACATTTGTTGTGTTTCAATTACTTAAAGCAATTGAAACATCTTAACATTTTCAGAAATTCTCTCATTGTTTTTGGCATGGTTAAATTAATATCAACAGTACAAATGTTAGAGTAAAAGGCCAAAAATGTGTTTTTTAACCGCTGGAGAAGATTGTTTTAAAACAAATAAATGTATCAAATGTTCTGGTTAATGCATTTCATACAAAGCAAGATTCTCTCTCTTCTGCAGGAATGGCATCTCCCACCAGCATGTTAGCGGAGGAGCAGGTTCACTGTTCAATCTGTCTGGACGTTTTTACTAACCCTGTTTCTATCCCATGTGGCCACAACTTCTGCATGGCCTGCATTGGCAGCTACTGGAAGTCTAGTGCCCTCTTCATGTGTCCAATGTGCAAAAAGACATTCATCAAGCAGCCTGATATCAGCATTAACACAGTGCTGAGGGAAATTGCTGAGAAGTTTAAAGACATGAAAAAGATCCCGGTAGCAAAGATAAAAAAAAGAACGCAAGAGGTCCCAACACAGAGCCCTGTAGAACTCCCCACAGAACTCCCTGAACTAATTCCAGCAAGGTGCCCAGAGGTTGCTTGTGATGTTTGTACAGGCCCTCAGAGAGAGGCACAGAAGTCCTGTCTGGTCTGTTTGACCTCGTACTGTGAAGAACATTTAAAGACACACAACACTCGCTTTACCAAGCACAAGCTGATCGAACCAGTTAGAAACCTTGAGGACCGAATGTGTAAAAAGCATGAAAGGCTGCTGGAGCTGTTCTGTAAGAAGGATCAAACTATAGTGTGTGTGTTGTGCACAGAGATGGACCACAGGGCACATTACACTGTTCCTGTTGAACGAGAGTGGAACGAGAAGAAGGTACTGGTTCTTTATTTGCCTATATGTGATGTATTATGCACATTTCTAAACATGTACTTTGGACCACATTGCATTACTGCTAGAAAAAGTCAATTAAACTCTTAACTCAAAGTTGTTCACTAGTTCGCTATTACTTATTAGTTACCTAGTAGGGTGGAATGCATGGAGAAGACATAGTTCACACACTGAAAACTTGACCATTTAGTTTATTTTCATATATTGAGATAGCAACAAGTTACAGTGGGACCACATGATAAAAAGACAATTCACAGATAAGTTTCTCGTGAATTCACCTCATGTATTGTGTTTTCACCTCCCATTGGTCCTATTTTGCATTAAATAAGCTACACTGTACTATGTCAGGTACACACAGGTCTGCCAACAGCCCACTTTTTCAGTTGGCATTTCTTCTTTTGTAGTAGCTTACGGTTCGCCATATTTTACTAGACTTTCCATTTGTTTCATATTACTTCTTAAATACTTCAGATTTGTGTGACCAACCTTGGTCCAACAGAAGGGCGATACCAAGAATTTACACTGACCTTTTTGTGGGCAACACCTTTTAAAGCACCAATTTCTATGCCAGAAGCACTGAAAGGTGTCTTCGCAGCAGTGGCTTTGTGTATCAGCCCACAATGCTATGAGTCATCTAGATTCAGATAAGCTACTCTTGGCATCTAGAGATTTTTTACAAATACTTTGCATCTACAAGGACAGAAGAGAACTTGTAGAACTTATGTGTGCGTGTGTGCACGTGTGTGCATTTTTCCAGGCTTTGCTGAGAAAAACTGAAGCTGAAGTTCAGCAGATGATCCAGGAGCGACTGAAGAAAGTTGGAGAAATCAAACACTCCATAGAGCTCAACAAAGTATGTTTAAGAATTTAAGTAATTAACTTGTGGATTTTAAAGTATTAGTTAAAAGAATAACACTATAGGTCCAAACACAGAGCCCAGTGGAACTCCCCACAATAGGACCATGAACTTCTTGTATTTGACCTGCATAATAATTTGTCTGTATTTGAAATTTAGGTGTAAATGTCAGAAATCAATACATTTTTAAAAACTTTATTACTTTTCTTTATTATGCGCCTAGAGTGGTTCGCAACGAGAGATTGAAGACAGCATGCAGGTTTTCTCTGACCTGATACGTGAGCTGCAGAAAGCTCAAGCAGAGCTGGTTCTAGACATTGAGGAAAAACAGAGAAAAACCCAGAGCAGAGCCAATACACAAATCCAGGATCTGGAGACAGAAATAAAGACTCTGCAAACCAGAAACACAGAGCTGGAGAATCTTTCACAAACTGAAGACCACATTCACTTCCTTCAGGTACAGGACTCAAAAACGCATTCTATGATAACACAAAAAAAGCAAATAAAGGTTTTACATACACTATTACTGCCTCTAGGTCATGAGTGGCCACTAAAAATGTGTACATCTAAAATTGTGTAAATGGTTAAACCTGATCATGACCAAATTAATAAATTAAGTATGGTACTAACAAGCAGGTTGAAAACTAGTTAAACATCACATTTTATGCTGTTCACTCTGACAAACTGTACGAACTGTTTGATGCTTTTTCGATGGAAAAAGGAGAAGCTGCAGCATCAGACCCAACTGTACTTTCAGACCTGCATGCTTAGCCCAAACATTTCAGCTTAGTAAGAGTTAACTCCTCACATCAGGTGGCACTGTCTAAAAATAATGATGAAGCCATGTTAAAAATGTGAGACCGTGACTCAATGTGATTTACATGATGTATATCTAAATTAATCACGTTGCAATTTTTCTTCAAGTAGGCCCACATTACATAGTATTCCAAACACAGGAGCATACAGTTATAAATGAGCTGTGGGTCCCTGTGTCCATAGCTTAGAATTATTGAATCAGATACGATACCTTCATGAAAGACTAGTCCCAAAATGTTAAAACATCAAACGTTTTTCTAGACTGAAGAAGTTAAGAAAACATGGCACTTGTGCATGCCACTTTGTTTTTCCCTTTTGCTTTAATAATTAAAACATGAACTGACTTCATGAATAGACATTTTGATGAGTTTTTAGATAATGACAACTCAAATGCTAATGAAACCGGATGAAAACAATGTTGTTTTAAGTACCAATAACAGATGAATGAAAACATTGTTTACATCAGAATGTTCCTTCTGTGTTGATCCATGTTAATAATAAATCAAAATTAGATAGAAATCAAATTAGTTTTGGTGAAATAGAATGAATCCTTTGTCTACACTTTTCAGCCATTACCAGTATTAAAGGTAGCTAGTGTACATAGTTTTGTCATCTGTACCATAAAAACCTGCCATTGAGGAGAAGCAGGAGAGCTGAAATAGTAAAATTGTTGACTGATCTCTTCTGGTTTAGGTTGGTTGTGTGTGCCAATTGCCAATTGCCCATTAATAAGGAGACTTCTGTTATTAATTGGGTTTTCAAATGCCCATCATATTTTCTTTCAGAACTTTCCTTCATTAACATCACACCCATTAACTAAGGACTGGTCTGAGGTCTGTGTGCATCCAGATCCCTGTGTAGGCAGCATCAGGAGAGCAGTGATAAAACTTGAGGATTCGCTCAGCGAAGAACTAGACAAACTTGCAGAGGCAGGTATGACTGCTACAAGGGTTATAGACCAACTTTATTTCAATGAATTATGGTTCTGACAGCAAACCCTATTTTGGGTGGTCTTTACTCACTATTTATTAACCTGAAAGTTGACATGACTCAATAAACAAAACAGCATTTGATTTTATACATGTATGCATTGGTTAGTTGGATAATACATCCAAATGTTGTCTGTGATTAATCACAATTTTCTCAGTTTTTGTTAGATGTTTTGTTGATACTTTTCAATAATATTTAAATTTGTCATTATGCACATCTTGCCCTTTACACTTCTCTGATTGATTCAAATATTTCTGTGACCATATACAGAGCTGAGGAGAGTACAGAAGTATGCAGGTATTGTAGGTTATCTTCTTTAATTAGCCTGTTGTGAGCGCATGTATACATTTATCGGCTTCTCTTGGGGCATGCATTCCTAATTCAACAACTTAAATATTTATATTCCGTAACAGTGGAATTATATGAGCTTGTGCACCTACCTTGATGCTATATATATAGTTCAGCTTTTAACTTAATATGTATATATTTGAAAGAATAAAAAAATACCTTTCAAATACAAAAAATGTTCACCATGGCTGCTTAAGAAAATAACTGCTTTATTGAAGAAATCTAAAATAATTTTACAAAATATTTTGTTTGTATGTTCTCCAAAAGTCTCTACTAATCTTTGGTTAAAAACAGCATTTTAATAACAAATATCTTATGAAACACCAAACCAAACATGACAAGCTCTTGTTTTTGATGCATGCTCTCTATATAGTGGATGTGACCTTTGATCCAGACACTGCAAACCCGTGGCTCCAGCTGTCTGAAGATGGGCATCAGATGCGTCACCTGGGCTCATGGCAGGATTTTCCTGACACTCCTGAGAGGTTTGACACAGTGGTCATAGCTCTGGGACGACAAGGATTCATCTCTGGTCGCCGGTACTGGGAGGTGTGTCTCATTAGGTCCTACATATATCATCATCCTTTCAGACTTCTGTGTGTGCAAACAAAAATATGACCATATAAATCTTGAAACTCTTATGTAATGCAACAAACTTAATAGCTCCATTTTCCATGTGCACACACGCGCGCACACGCACACACACATGTGGGCGCACTTTTTGGGAGATTTTTTCAAATCCTTGGCGTGATTTCTGTTTATTATTATTTATTTATGTTTTATCTGCATTTGCCTTCTTTTTGAAACAAGTGTGCAATTTATGCAATCAGTGTGAAGCTAGGGATCATTCCAGGAGAAGGGCAAAGGTCTACTTCACAAACTAATGCTTTTTAAGTCAAATGGTTTTTGACTTTTGGTTTCTTAGTTCATTCTCAGTTCATGACAGTTTCAAGGCCTAGTGACACAGACATGAAAATAACAATTTTTTTTGTATGAACATAGCTGAACACTAAAAAATCAAAGTAAGAAATTATTGTAAGGTATTTAGTGACACGGTTTAAACAGTGTGGTTTAAAAGGGTCACTTTTAATAAACATCTACATTCCACAGAGTCAATTTTGTTATATAAATGAAATATATGTTCCTCAATTATTTCAGGTTCAGGTAGGCCAGAAGGATGACTGGTACCTGGGGGTTGCTCTGGCCTCTGTTAAAAGAAAAGGTAGGATTTCGGTGAGCTCGACTCATGGTTACTGGGCACTGGCTATGAAGAAAGGCCTGGAATACAGAGTTTCTTCAACCCCTCCGCTGCTGCTCTCCATCCAGCCCAAACTCAAACGAGTGGGGGTCTACGTGGACTACGAAGAGGGACAGGTTTCCTTCTACAACCTGGAAAATAGGAGCCTCATCTACACCTTCATGGACTCTTTTCAGGAGAAGCTTTTCCCCTTTTTTTACCTTTACTGCTGCGATAAGGCATCTGACAGCATGATGATATGTGATGTTCAAGAGATGCCACTCACTAAACAGTGCTGAGACTGCTTTAAATGCTAATGCTTGTTTGTGAAATAAGGAAGATTTTATTTCTAAACATTGAAACATCAGTGAAAATAATGTCATTTATTCAAATTACTGCCAAATATCAGTGTTTCAGTTTTATGTATATAGACGCATAATTTTTTTCCTCACATTATTATTTTTCAGTCTGGCCTTGCGAACAAGACTATTACACGTATTTAAAACAAAGTTGAAGGGGGCCTGTATGAAAACATTTCCTCACACCAATAAAAAAAGACCTCACTTTGCCCCAGTCATAGAACATGAACTTGACCACTGCTCCACTGAACAAAATAAAGGCTAAAACGTTAGGTAAGAGTTCATAAATACTCTTATTATATTTTTCCTGACTTTTTCTGTAAAGAACCCAGGGAGGGTAATTTGTTTTTTATTGTTTTAATATATTTTTCCTGAGTTCATGTTTTTGTTAAGAACTCAGTGATTATCGATTTCATAAATACTGCTATCATACATTTTTTTGTTGCTGTGAAGAATTTAAGGTTATGTGTGACTTTCTGAAAAACAATAAATGTTAACATTTAGGTACCCCTGTGATCATCACACTTTTTCTGTACAAAATGACAATGACCCTCGTTACAGAAGGGAAAAATGATGTGGCCCTCACTAGAAAAAATTTGGGGACGCCTGTTTTAAAAGTTGAAACAGTGTGATATGAAGATAGTAGAACAAAACAATGCCATGGTCATATTTCTTCTTTTTGTTTTCTTTTTGTTATTTTCCACTGCAAGAACATTGGGAAAATGATATTATATTTTAAGTAAAAAATATTTAAATCCAAACACTGTTGTGTCAAAATCGCTTGTGCGTTGTGTTTTTAGACCTCAACCAGGTAGGCGCCTGCCTTGGACCCCAACTTATTAGGGGCACCCTACCTCAGGTTGCCATCCATCCGTTAAATTATAGAATTGGTACAAAATTAAACAGATGAGGCTGTGCTCCAGGATACACCAGCACTATTCTTAAATGTAGCAAAATTAAGCTATTGTTCGAAACTTCCAGAACACCAATTTTACTCTAAAAATGTAACACGTTTGCATCCTTAAGCATTTGTCCTGAAAACTCTTTTTTATTCATACAGGTACCTATCTGTTTAAAACCTTCGACTGTGCAACATTCATTAGTTTTTTTTTTTTGCAAATTGAAAGCCAACAACTCTTGTAATCTTACCTCAAGAGTGTTCAACCCCTACATGTCTCTTGAACTTAGTCATGAAACTAATGCAAATATTTATGTTAACTGATCCAATTTCCAGGTTAGAGAGATTTTTATTTAGGTTTTAGGTTTTTAGGGTGTTCTCTACACCTTTGTTGACAATTTTTATTAATTGATTTTCACACTTCAAATCAACCCACATAGTATCATAGTAATCTCTAAAACAGAATACTAACAGTACAAACATTATTCACTGCTGACAAAATATAGTTTTATTTTGTGGTTGTCAACCACACAAGAAGATGAAGAGGAAAGGTATGGTTACATAAGTTACAGCACTCTTAGTTTGATTAGTGTCTATACAGTAGGATTCTGTATATTATCAGTGACTGTGATGAATGAAAGATCAACCAATACAGTAATTATGATAAAAACATTCAATCAGTTGATCCCTTTAGTGGATAGGCAATGATGTATGAAACCCAGCAAAACTAATCAAGCAATAAAGAAACAGGAGTTACTTAGAGAACTATTCTCTTGGTCGTTTTGTTAGAAATATCTTTATGGGTGAACCATAAAAGTCCTTAAGACTGAGAATTTCCTCCAGTTGTTCCACTGTGATGTTTTGCACTTTGCCTCCACTGTCTGGTCCATAGAAGCCCCTTTTTATCCACAAATTTCCACTTCGACAGCTAGTAGCGCTCCAATAGTACTTAGCCACATTCACTCTATTGTTAAGTTTAATGTTACGGTCAGGAACCACTCCTGTCACCACGAAGGCTGTCTGGCAAGATTTCAGGTCTTTCGTGACATTTTTCTCATGATTTAACCAAATATGCTGGTTGAACTTTGCATTCTGTGGAGCTGCGTTGGTCAGTGTGGAGGTGGCCAGCATCGCCTCCTTATTGTCGGTGTGCAAAACCGGATACAAGTGGCCCTTGTTAAAATTAGGGTCCCCATAATCACTATTCAGAGCCTGATTTGGATCCCCACTTTTATATTTGCCTTCAGGTTGCATGCATTTTGGGTTGTTGTTTCCTTCCAGCTAAAGAGAATGAGAGAGACATCTTGATTGAAAACAAAGAAATGTAAATGCAATTAAGCAAGTATTTTATTACAAAACAGTGAGCTTATCTCCAAATATAGATTAAGCATGTTATAGTGTAACAGTTTTTTTACATCTTTTTATAGCTGCTTTATGTAAGCTGTTATATAAGCTGAGAAATTAAAGTTAAATCTGTTCACTCACCATTGGTTCAATGTACCATCGATCAATTCTCTCCACAGGGGGGCTTCCAAACACGTAAGCAGAGTAGACTGGGATTCTCCACGTTGTGCTGTATAAAGTTGCAAAATAAAAAGTCTGCTTTCCTGTCGCGTCAAACAGACACTGACAGATGGGTCGGACGGAAACACCTGCCGGTGGAGTGAACTGAGGAGCGTTTCCATTTAGAAAAAAACTGCTGCACACAGTGAAGTCCTGAACCACTTCACTCACAGCAACGAAAGGAAAAATAAGGAAAATGAGTTTTTCCATTGTTAGACGGTCTTTTTGACTTTTTGGTTGAACTCGATTGAAGAGAGGAGCTAACTTTTGTCTTTTTATAGTAGGGTTTAAAGTAATCTTGTGAGTTTCCTTGTTCCTTGTAAATATTAGATGACATGTTTCTTTTCTTAATCTTAATTCTCTCTTCCTTGTCTTCATCCAGTCCTGTTTGTATTTCTTTCTTTTGGGATAGCTTATGTGAACAATATTTGAATAAATGCTCAATGCTGTGCATTTTGGATCATATAAGAGTATGTTTTCAACATTGCTCAAATATAGGCTATTTGAGGAAGGTGGAGTGGTTGAATAACAAATCCTGTTTAGATCCTGTTTCAGTTTCTTTATTTGAGATTCAAGCGATGAAATCAATAGTTTCTGTTCATTTAAACAAATTTTTATAAACCACCGGAGAATTCCCCAAGATATGATGTTTCAAACATTGATTTCGGCAGAGCATATCATTATTTGGGGTGCTCAGCCACTGGTGGAAAATTGACGTCCACATATTAACCCCATAATCAGTTTACACTGTAAAAAAAGAATCCTGAGGCTGTACATTTTTGTTTCATAAAAAATATATATAATCATTAAAAATAATGCTCATGCTTATTTAAAGAAAAACAGGTAATCTATTTTATTTAATTTTTTTGCCGAATTTGTGTTATTTCTACACTTAATTTGAAGAACCAGTTAAGCTAAACGATAGAGGAAACAATATTACTTATTTATTTTAGAAAAAATACACTGCAAAAAATGCACTCTTGGAACAAGAAAAAAAAACCTCAAATAAAGTTAAACTCTTCCTATCACTAGCAAAAAATCTGCCAATGGGGTAAGCATATTTGACTTGGCAAGAATTCTTAAAATTAGAAAAAAATTCTAGCTGATAACAAATGCTGTTGGATCTTAAAAATAGACAAAAACTATCAAAACAAGTCTTTACAAGCTGTAAAACTGCACTGATATTACAATATTTCAACTTGTATCTAGTCCCTAGTGGTCTTAAAACTAGACAATCTGACAAAACTAGACAAAAGTAGGATGTTTTCTCTTTTATTTAAGACTAACTTAGAAAATTTAGTATTAAAATATGTATATATGACCTTAAATTAAGAAAGTTATATGGGTTCTTAAAACTAGAAATTCTAGCTTAAAAATTAAAAACATATATTATTTAGGACTATTGATGCATTTTTAGATAGTACAGTTCCGATAGGAGACAGAAAGCACACCTAATAGAGATATGGGAGTAGATCACTGAAGGACCAGAGCTGGATTCAAACCAACCCCCATCACTAGAAGAATCTGCACCACATGTCAGCGCTCTGACCGCTACGCTATCAGTGCTGACAACTTGTTTTGTTTCTGATAAGCTTTATAAAACTAAAAGAGAAAACACTCTAGTTTTCAGACAGATTGTCTAGTTTTAAGACCACTAGTGACTAGACACAAGTTGAAATATTCTAGTTTCAATGGGTTTTTACAGCTTGGAAAGACTTGTTTTGAGAGTTTTTGTATTTTTTTAAGATCCAACAGCATTTGTTACCAGCTAGAAGTTTTTGCTAATTTTAAGAATTCTTGGCAATGGCAAATTTGCTCTCCCATACGCGGAACCTTTTGCTAGATCTAGGAAGTTTCTTTCTTTCTTGTTTCAAGAGTGCTTTTTTGAAGTACAGATCTCTTCCATCAAAGTTAGTTCACAACTGGATGGGGTAATAAGGTTTGGGGTATTAATTATTTATTTACGGTGTAGATCCTTTTTCTTCTTTTCTTTTCACAAACATTTGAGTCTTATTTCAAGAAATCAAATGTTCTTACTCCATTGTCAGATATTTTACTTGATCTAGACTAATACTAGATTTAAGATTTTTTTTCTTGTTCCAAGATGCATGTTTTTACCAGTATTTAATATTGATTTCTTAAAATAAAATATCAATAACATTCTTGATATAAGAATATGTTGAGTCAAAAATTCTTGTTTTAAGATTCTTGTTTTAAGATCAGTGGCAAAATCGGTAACTTGTTTCAAAATAAACTAAATAAAGAAAATAAATGACCAGAATACGAATTTTTTTCTCCTTAAGAAAATATAAGTGTTCTTTTCTCACAATAAGCTAAGTAAACTAAACCCAAAAGGTTTAAATTTAAAAAATTATTCCTAAAATAAGAAAATCAAGATTTTCAGACTAACTTTAAACATCTTCAGCTTTGCTTAGAATTCATTTTTTGCAGTGTAATCTAATTATTCGTTTTTGACTGAGTCAGGTTTATTTGAATTTCATTGACGCACGATCAGATTATAAAGATGAGAACTTGCACCAAATACAACACGAGAAATCAATCTCACTGTTTCAGTTATTGTTCCTTTTTTAGAATAGTGATTTGGAATCTTTCCCACGTTTTATTAATTTACTCTTTACAGCATTTTAAGGGGCTTTTAGTGTTTTGAGTGGACTTAGTTGCATGGATGAATTTTTGTTAACGACGTTGAAATGTCCAGAATGAAATTGTCTGGGTATTTTAAAAATACCCACGTACAACTGGACACGGACACTGCAGGATCCACTGGTGACGTCTCACCTCTGCTTGTCTTCCTGGTTACTTTTGTTTGATTAGTTTGCACCATTAATATTTTTCCTGAACATTGTTGCTTTTTAATAAATTTTTCATAATTTTTCTCATGTGTGTCCTGACATGTAAAGTGTAGAAGTTTCCCAATTGTTGATTGTTTTGTCTTAATTCATAATAAACAGAAAACTAAAAATTAATAGTCTTCCAGGTTTTAGGGGATTTTATTTGAGTTTCGCTCTCCTGCTCTAAAATGAAGATGTCTTGCAGGGTAAATTTTAAAATAAAATCATCTTTCTTTCATGGTTTTACAATTTCTGTTACACAAACATTTCTTCCACATGTTCTAATCCCAGGCATCAAACTATATTACAGTTTTTCACAATTTCTAAGACAGTTTTTTCAATACATTTAACAGGTTTGCTTAACTCTTAACACAACGAATCAGTTAAAACACACAATTGGCAAAACAGTTAATTTCATTCGCAAAACTCCCCATTGTAAACAAAACTCCAAAATTAATTTTCAAAATACAATAATACAGTTTTCAAAACACTAACACGTGTTTTCCTCCGACAGCAACATTTAGTCAATCATAACTCATAGAGAAGAAATGTGGTTTTAAAAAGACATAGTTTTAGTGTTGGTGGAGCTTGAGAGTAAAAGAAGTTCAAACACTTGTAATTTGTGTTAACTTAATGCATTTTGTATCAAAGCAACAAAAAATGTGTTAATTGTATCGCCTATCTAGACAAATGTTGTGCTAATTGTGTTGAATTTAGGAAAGTTGTTAAATGTATTTAAAAACTGTCTTAGCAATTGTGAAAAACTGTATTAACAAGAAAGCTTTCTAACCATCAAATTCCAAGAAATTTAAATTATCCTCGAATTGTCCTGACTACATTATGAATAAAATAAAGTGGATTAAGATTATAAGCTCTGACAATAATAAAAGAAAATAATAAAACATAAGCAAGTTTGTTACAATAAAACATATTTTGAAACAGTGATGAAATTTGGGCTAAAATTAAAAAGAATTTTGGGACATTTTCAGAAAATTTGAAGCAGTTTGGAAAACATTAAGCGCTGATGAATACTTTTGAAGAGTGACATTACAAGATGTGAAGCTTTTACTTTTTTATCTAAATCATTTCTTGTTGTTTCTTTTGTTGGGAGTGAGGTAAGAATGCACTAATCCTCCTCATCCTCCTCCTCCTGATCATCATCGTCATCATCGTTGTTATCATCATCACCTTCATCATCATCATCATCTCCATCATTATTGTCATCATTAGTATCGTCATTATCATCATCTTCATCATCTTCTTCATCATCATCTTCTTCATCATCATCATCGTTGTTAATGTTGTTTCCATTCTTTGGGTTGATATTTCCAATCATGACATCCTCAATCCAGGAGTCGAGCTCTTCTGCTGATGGCATGTCCTCATCTTCATCCATCTCCATCCACACGCTATCAGCCTGAGAACCACACCCAAAGAAACAACATGACAACATGTCTAAATGATCCTAAAAAGGTCAGCCGTCTAAACAGTTTAGCTTATAAATGGACTTTGAAACCATGCAACCCTATATAGAAAATATTTTATTTAATTCTATATAAAATTAAGATTATCAATATTTTATTGATATAAAATGTTACAGTGATAGACGAACAACATCTAGTATACTTTAACTTCATTTTCAAAAAAAAAATGAGCATCAACAATAACTGATGTAATAACAAAAAGATGTAGATTTTCACACATTTTCGACATCCACTACTCCGATCTGAGGTGATGAGAGGTCGATGCGGAAGGTTTTCTCCCAGTACGGCACCATCTACACATAGACACATACAGCATTAGTGTTTTGTTTTATTTTTTCAGTTTAGTTTAATTTAGATTTTCAAAAACTCTGAAGTACATTGAGGATAAAAAGAGGGGAAAAATATTAAATAATAAATAAATCATTTATATTAGCGCAAGATTCATTAAGTTAAATATTAATAATAGTAAATTCAACTCATCATTAATAAAGTGTTACTTATCTCTTATCTGTCTTGATAATTATGATATAAATAATTCTATCTGCAAATAAATCAGCACAGAGAGCGTTTTTGCCTACAGAGGGCAGCATTTGAACAAAGACTAGTTCATCGCTTAACCTCATATATGATAGGTAACTTTTATGAATTTTTATTTGAAACCTTAAAATTAAGCTGTATTTTATGATCCCCAATGGACATTCAATATATATTTTTTAAATGAGTCAATCAAATAACAATTTTAATAATGGTTGTGTAATGGATTCAGTGAAACTATGCTGATTGAGTGTTTAAACATGAGTTTTCCCTGTATTAAATTAACATTTTTAGCATAAATAATAAATATCGTAAATGCTTCAACAATGTTTTAAAACAAATAATATTATTTATTTTGATTACAGTTTTTCACAATTGCTTTGACAGTTTTTACACTGAACGCATTTTTTGGTTGCTTTGATACAAAATGCATTCAGTTAACACAATTTTCAAATGCTTGCACTTCTTTTACACTCAAGCTCCACCAACACCAAAACTATGTCTTTTTAAAGCAAAAAAATTCTCTATGTGTTTTAATCGACAAAATGTTGATTGTGGAAGAAAACGTGTGTTAGTGTTTTGAAAACTGTATTATTGTATGAGTTTTGGTGTTTTGTTCACAATGGGGAGTTTTAAGAATGAAATTAACTGTTTTGCCAATTGTGTGTTTTAACAGATTCGGTGCGTTTAAGCATTAAGCAAACTTGTTAAATTTATTGAAAAAGCTATCTTAGCAATTGTGAAAAACTGTAAGGTGAAAATATGTACTATTAATGAAAGATAAAGGACTAAAAAAACACCTCTGTATTGGAGTCAATAACCTACAATAATACATTATTGAATATTTGGCAACAATTATTACCAGTGGAAAGTTGTCAGGGTCTATCCAGATTATACTTAGTTCTGGATTCTCAGTATTTTCTTGAGCCACTTCTTTCAGAATTTCAAGGAATTCATAACCATCTGCAATAGAACACACAAACAGCAGCAGTTGGTGCTATAAAAATCTGTACGATATTGTTTAAACAGGTTTTGACTGTTGCAAGAATAGCAGTTAAAACCATTTACCAGGGTCTGATTCTTCAGCAAAGGCAACAATGTGCTGGCCGTTAATATCATCCTCCTGAAGAAAACATATTTCACAGTCACGACACTGAGAAGTGTAAATTTAAAAATCGTTGCTGCACTTTAATGCTTTTATTCAACAATAGTTAGGGCACTTTAATGAATTCTCACTTTTGCTTTACTTCTGACAATGCACAACTGCTCTGCTAGCAGAATTTGAGGGGTTTGAACATTGTTTGCAATTAGTTTAAAAACTGTGTTTTATCGATGACTTTCCTTATATTTATACTGACACATCTCTAAACATACTTATTTTAACATTCTTATAAAATTTGTCTAAAATCTTCCTAAAAATGTATTTCTATATTTAACATGTTTAACACATTAATACTAAATTAATTATCACATTGATAATTGAAGAATTTGGTAAATGTATATGTTTGACAAGTTACAAAAAAAAAAAACATAATAATAAAAAAAAAACATTCCAAGCTGATTAAACATTTAAAAAATGGATTAGCTTTTCTCACCCAGATCTCGTACATACTGTGAGGCTCCAGTTTCCTGAGAGTTGGTCTAAAAACAACAGGAAACAGTTTTCATTTTAAATTTGTAATTTTGTTTTTAGTAAATCTAGCCAATTCACTTGCTTCCTTACTTGATTGTTTTTGTTAGTTACACAAGAAAACGCTTACACCCTACTGTAAGTCGCTTTGAGCAAAAGCGTCTGCCAAATGCATAAATGTATATGTAAATGTAAGAAAATTCACAGTGTTGAATTAACACTGCAAGTGTGGACCTTTAAGCACTGCCCCGGTGTTAAAACTACTATTACTCATGAGTTGAATTAAAACATGAGAATGTAAAACCTAAAATGTATTTTACTACAGCATAAATTTTGCTTTGTATATTTAAATGTGGCTCAAAAATTATTTTCTGCTTTAAATTTATCTATTTATTCAGGATAATGTAAGATTAGATGTTTACTCTTATATTATGTATATATGTTATTAAACTAATTAATGTATTTAGGACCAGACTGCAAAACTCGATGTAGCCATTTTAAGCAGAGTTAAATTAACACTTGTGTGTTAAATGTACTCTCATAGAGGTATTTTGCACCAGCGAAGTGTTCATGTCTACACTAGTAGTGTTCATTTAATTCTGTAAATTTTGTAGTCAATTAGTTTGTTAGTTTTTAGTTTGTGTGTTTGTTTTTTGCTTGCATTTGTGTTTGTGTTACCTGTCGTGCTGCTCAATGAAATTGATGATGTCATCCTCCATGTAAGGTTTTCCTGGAATGCTGACTGGTTTCTTCATGAAGGGTTCATAGAAATCCACCTCATTTATCTTCAGATTTAACTTCTTAGCAATCTGGAATTTGTCAAAGATTAAAAAAAAGTTGATGGCAACATGGCATTCAAAGCAAGAATCTCAATCAATAAACTCATTAAGTGAAAGCACAAACTTTTGGTTCAAAGGTGGCAAAAAACTTGATGAAGGGATGATATTCCTCTGCTGCATCATCAAACTCAACAAAATCTGGAATAGATAAATAAAAGTAATGAATATTATTTAAAAAAAAAATGCCATGATGTATTTAAAACATAAACTTTTTTCCTTCTTCAAGAAAACTATATTTGAAAGTTAATTAAAAAAAACATTACTGCAAGTTTTACATTTTCAACAACAGATTTTGGAGAAAGTTCCTGCTTCTAGGTACTTATAGATTTCTTTAAATTAAGATTTTTGTGGTTGTTTAAAAACCTTCCACTTTAGATTTACCTCGTTGATTGAAGCCAAGAAAAGCATACTAGACAAGTTCTCAAAAGAAAGAAAGTCTTTCAGGAAGAATCTTGTCTGCATTCTAAACACATAGAGGGAATATATTTGCTTTTTTTCAAATATGGATTTAAAATTTTAAATGCTTTTTTTTAAATCAAATTGTCTTGATGATATTTTAGTGTAGTCATTTTGGTCTGTATCTCACTGTTGAAAATAACTTTAACTCATTTAAGCATTTTCAAACGTTCAATATAAACACTAGGATTCAAATTCTTACTAACTCTATATAAAAGAAGCAAAATAAATATTGCTAAGAACACACGTGGGGATTTGTTGCTCTTGAAGAAGCCCATAAGTTTAATATCCTCTTCGATGTTGTGAAAGCCCTTAAGCTCTCGGTCATTACTGATGATCTCCACTGGATCCTCGATCACCTAAACAACAACTATAATCAATATGTGATCAATAACGTATCTCTGCTACAACAAGAATACCTCACATCATAGAGGAACTCCAGCAGAGTGCCAGCCTCCATCGCTCCATCATATTCTATAATCTCATCATCAGAGAAAATGTAGATGCTGTCCACCTCCAGCAGACCTGGAAAAAAAATTTTTTTCATGATCACGTAAGTTACAGGAAACTAGTAAAGATGTATTTTAAAAAAAAGAAGAACTGGAATGGAATGGATTTCATACAGTAGGTAAATATTTTACTAGCTCATATAAAATAGGCAAAACACAGCAGTTGACCTTTTTCTTCACACAAGTTCACAAGTTTACGTTGACATAAAATTGCCCAGTCGTAAGAATTTTTATAAGTAATAAGAAGCCTACTAGGGGAGCTATTCAAGGAAGGTATTGGGCTGCAATTGCCGATTGCATGACATTCCTCCTAAAACAAATCATTCTCCAAAATCCCATTTCAACATAAGGAAAATGTTTTGTACAATGTTTGGAATTGTATTGTAAATTGACATTCAGGTTTTTTTGTCATAAAAAATCAGATAATTGAAGCTGATTAAATGTGGACAAAGTTTTAGATTAAAACAGATTTTAAAAGAGTGTGCTGATTTTTACCCAGTTTATTGGCTACAGCTCTGTCTTTTTTGGAATCCACCAGACCGAAACCTATGTCCTCATCATCCAGGCCATCAAGAACCTGAGCTGCAAGCTGCAGGGAACATAAACAGGGCATATAGTGTGAAAACTTGAAGTAAAACACGATTTTTAAAACTATTATTATTATTTTGCCATTCACAGGTGCAGCCATACCCAAACAATCCTTATAACCAAATTAAAATTTCCCAATCTTGGCATGAAACAAGATCCAAGGACTAAATTCTTTCTGAAATACAATTGTTTCCAGTGCTTATGCAAACAAAAACATTCCAATTAAATTTACAGGCATGTGATTGCATCCATAAGCACACATGCTTGAAATAAGCACATTTACAAGCATTTCAGCATTCACCTTCTTTTGAAGACATGAACATACACCAGAATCAGACCCAGAACCTCAAGAAAAACAACTCTTGAAAATTCTTTCACTTTCATGTTGTTTATTGTGTCACCATCCCTGATTGTCCACTATCTGAATCTTTCAACAATGACAATATGATTTGACAGAAAGCTTTTTAGTCAGTCCATGAGGTGGAACCACGCGAGTGATGTGAGTGATTCATTTCTTTATATTCTATTTTGCTTTAAATCCACAGAGAAAATGTAAAGATAGTAAAAGCGGCACTTAGATTTAATGAGAGAATTTTCATTTTACAATTGAACAATGTTGCCAGGAAGTTGCATGTATTTTTTGTTTAAAAAAAATTGGCAGAAAAAGAGTGAGAGAAGTGACTGGCAGTGTGGACATACCTGGTAAGTCAAGGCAGCAGGGCTGGTTAACAGCTGCAGAGAAAGGAGTTGAGTATAAAAAATAAAATAACTCACTTTTTTATAAAAGCTACTTTATTTTAGATTTGTGCAAGACACAAATGCAGCAGAGCATCTGTGTGTTGTTTTGAGCACTTCTGTTCTCTTGGAGGGTTTTGAGTTTAATTGGAGACATATGTTCAGAAAGTAATTCCAATAAAAACACAGAATCAATGGGAATTTTGTGACTAGAAATACTGAAATTCACTACTTAAACAGAACGGAAAACTACTTATTTTCTTGTGTCTTAGGAAGTTATTCAAAAGTTTGAATCAATTTTGGGTTGAGACTTGTGTACTAGGCATAAAAAAGCTACTTGAAAACATTTCAAATGCTTAAGTTAATATATTTACTTCATGGATTAAGAAATGCAGCCAAAAAAAAGAAACTGTTGCTAACTTGCACTTAATTCAATTACTTGAGAGTATATGAATGTAACAAAAAAATCACAAATTTAAACTATATAGAATTTTCAAAACAACAAATACCTTAATTTTTTTGTGACAAATTGTCCTTGATGTAAACTTGCATATGAAAGTATAATTCTCTCACCTGTTGATGAAAATTTTAAATGAAGGTCAGACCTATAAAATAATTTTCTAATTTATTATTTCATAATAAAAAATACATTAGTCTTTTAAAATTATTTGAATATATTAGTATCAATGGAAAAATGGGTACTGTGAATAACTGAGCTTTGTTCCAACCCATTAAAACGTAAACTTTTATGTTTGATTTTCCCCCTGAGAATGTTTCATAAAATGTTTTTGAGCTTCTGAACACATGCTGTCAAAACTGAATCACAAATGAGTCATTTCAGCTGTCATCTTTTAACAAGTTTGAGAAAAAAAACATTCCAACAATCTGTTGCAGATATACAGAGAACATCTAGAGCTAACAAAATTATCCGTTTAAATAAAAAAAATGTTTTAACTACTTTGTTTATTGTTGCTGTTTATCGTAATCAGGAACAACTATAAAAGCATCAGGAGCAAAATCAAAATATGTTTTCTAATTAAAATTACGTTGATTATTCTTCATAATCTCACTATAAAAAATCTGGTTATGTGTGACACTGTAAATGATGCATGTTGGATGATGAAACAGAAGATTATGACTGAAAACACACCGAAAGAAGCAGTGAAGTCACCCATCGCTAGAAAAAATGAATTCAACAGAGTTAAGTATTGTTGTATGAGGATTTTGTAGAAGTTCTTGATACCCTCAAAATAGGAATTCAACAGTCAATAGCCCCCAGAGTCCTTGAAGGTTGCAGAAGATTTCTCAAAGGGGAAAGAAAACTGTACAGCTTGTCCATATCTGGTTGGTGGTAACAATTTCATTTTTTATGGTAAACCCAAAGAAATATTGATACTTTCACATCCTTATTGGCAGCCTTTGTGGTGTAAGCATTTCAACGTTATCATCTAAAACAATGATGAAGTAATCATATGGTTGCTTTTGTTACCAAAAAAGACCTAAAATGGTTTCAGGTTACAGTTTTGAAGTGAAGAGTAAAGGCAATTGCAACACAGGACTAAGGAGCAGTGAGAGAGAGAAGACAACAGTAGATACCAACAGCTGGATCGACAATGGATTCAAGGTGAATATTAACCTTGAATCTTTGGTGATTATACCTTAATTATATTAAGATGATTTGTATACAATACCTAGGAAATGACACGTAGATACAGGGTCTAAAGTCCATTGGTGATCAAGGAACCTTCCAATGAACACAATAATTGGTCAATGGGGAATGATTAGAAGATGGCCGGCATTGGATAATCACCCCATGAGATTGCTTTAACTTAAGTGATGTGGATATCAGAGGATTAGGCTCAGGTGCATGTGAGGTCAAAATCACATCGGTGGACATTTTGTTTTGTAAAAATCTCTTAATGAGTTCAATATAATCCACTTTATTTTCAAATAACTGAACAGAACACGTGGTTATGGCCAAAGGTAGACAATGTTAAAAGTTTACTCACGCTTGAATTTCTCCTCAAAACAGACGTGAAGGCACTGAACCCAAGCTACAAAGCTCCAGTCTCGTGGAACAATGGCAGACATGGATTATGCTTGAGAATGCTACTCAAATTAAGAAATGATTGGGTGAAAGAACAAAGGAAAGGATGGATGGATGGCTGGATGGATAGATGGAAGGATGGATGGACAAAGGATGAATGAATGAACGAACGCACGAACGAATGAATAAATGAATGAAGGAAGGTTAGTAAGAAGGAAGGGATGAATACATGAATGGATGAAGGAAGAGATAGATAGAGGATGGTTGGATTAACTGAGTGATGGACAGACAGATCGATTAATAAATGAGCGAGTAGTTCAGAAAAGTCAGAAGTAGACTAGTAGTAGAAAGTCAGTGGAGCTAGTTACAATGGTAATACTAACTGGCTAATAATAGTTCACAGGCTAAAAATCAAAATAAATAAAAAGGTTGAAAAACAATTATACATTGTTCATGTAGGCAAGCCTCCTGCTTTTTGTTTTCTGTAATTAAATGTATTTTTGTAATATTGAATATTTAATTAGTAATCTGTTATGATTAATATTTCTCTCTCTCTCTCTCTCTATATATATATATATATATATATATATATATATATATATATATATATATATATACATATTATCCAGCATGTTATCCGGTGACGACTATGGGAACACCCTGCAAAACGCCACAACCTAGGTTCTTCCGCATCGCCGACGGCCAGGCAAGCCGGGCACATCAGTAGTCCGGCACCGAACGTATAGTATAGACTTAATTTTTAATGGGCAATCTTCAATTTTCTCTTTTACCGATTCACACAAGAGGAAGGAGCATCAACCTTACACGCAAGGTTTCATTGAGGGACCTACGGAAATATGCCTTGAACAACTGGGGAAAGGTCTTTCAGAGGGAAGATAGCATAGATGGAACTAGCTAGAGCAATAGTTTTCGAGAGCTAGCCTTTCGGGGATCTGCTCAGCCCTCCCGTGCTCGGGGTCATAAAAGATTCAGCCGGTAGTCCCTCATAGAGGGCATATATGTGGGCAGAACGTAGGAATACTCCGCTTACTCTACTACGCCTGTTGGGGCGAGAGGAGCCAAAAAGCCACGGCATGTTGTACCAGACATGGAGATTCCAGAGGTCTGGACGCGGGTGCTTGTGCCCACATCCCTGGGTCAGAAGGTCTGACCGCCGGGGAACCAGCCAGGGAGGGACTGTCACGAGGGAGCAGAGTTCTACGAACTAAGGTCGGTTGGGCCAATAAGGTGCCACCACTAGGACCTCTACCTCATCCTCCCTGATCCTGCACAGAATGGTTGCAAGGATGCTCACTGGGGGAAACGCATATAGGTGTTTCTTCCTGGGCCAGCAATGTGCCAGCGCATCTATCCCAAGAGGAGCCTGGGACAGAGCGTAGAACATCCGGCACTGAGCATTCTCTGAGGCGGCGAACACATCTACCTCCGCTATATCAAAGCGTTCCCAGATCTGCTGGACTGCCAATGCATCCGCTGTCTGATTCAACCTGCCAGGGATATGGACTGCAACTAGGGACAGACCCCAATGCTGACTCCAGAGGAGCAGTCTGCGAGCGAGAGCCGACAAACGGGGTGAGTGTATCCCTCCTTGTCGATTGATATACGCCACCGCCACCGTGTTGTCTGTCCTAAACAACACGTGATGTCCCTGCAGTATTCTCCTGAAGTGCTTTACTGCTAGGAACACTGCACATAGCTTTAGGCGGTTTATGCTCCAGGAAGCGTGTTTCTCGGTCCAAAACCGTGAGACTTTGTGCTTCCGGCATATAGCCCCCCCCCCCAGTTCTTGAAGCATCAGTAGTTACTACTACGCGCCTGGCAGGTCCTCCCAAGGGGACTCCGGCATAGAGGAACCAGATATCTTTCAAAAGACGGAGATGGAGGTAGCAACAAGGTGTCACATTCACCTTTAGTCGCTCTAGACGCCATGCCCTTGATGGGACTCGGAACTTGAGCTAAAGCTGGAGTGTTTTCAAATGCAGTAAGCCGAACGGAATGCCGAGCGCATGTTCAATAAGTTTAGCTCCATACCCAGAAAAGACTCTTTCCTGAGTTGATCCGAAGCCCTAGACGGCTGAGGTGGCATAAGACCCTGTATCAACTGGGACCGCATCTGGGCCAGTATCAGCCAATTGTCCAAGTAAGCCAGGATTCGAACACCTTCCCGTATTAACGGTAGTAAAGCTGCCTCGATCACCTTTGTGAATGTGTGAGGGGACAGAGACAAGCCGAAGGGGAGGACAGTACTGATACACTCGACCTTCGAGGCCAAACCAAAGAAAGGGTCTGTGCCGAGGGAGTATATCAAAAACAAAAAAAGTGTTGTTGTATTGGTGTTGAA
>UELW01000562.1:0-32313 GCA_900490495.1 Danionella dracula
TTAACTCTTTATTTACACATCCTCAATATTTATGTTCTGGTTACTGTGAGAACTCTAAGCTCTACTTTGACACGAGTGGAAAGTACATCATAGTTGTTTCAAACCAGACAAGAGCCTTTTATAGTATGTGCCACAGCTAAATACAGATGCATCAGAAAATATTACAAATTGCACAGACTGCAAGTAATGGTCACTTCATAAAAGATAGCACTGACTCATGGGGTACTTACTGCACATCTGGCTCATAACTCCACAGTTTAAAAAAGATTGTATGACATTAAATGATTCCACATTAATCAAATGAACCGTTGTGTTGTCTGTTGACTTTAGAAAAAGGATCCTCTGGTTGTCCACAGTTCACCGACGGCGCCTTTTCATCTCACAATGCTTTTAGCCCTGTTCAAATTGTGCCTTTAGGCCTCGTACACCCTAAAAAAAACAGGGAAGGAAACACTTGTGAGGTTTCACAGTCGAACAGTGTGCTCTGAAATTTTTCTTGAGCTTATGTTGACACCTGGTGGTGAGATTTGAGAGTGTAATGTTTAGAAAACGGACTAATCAGAGAATAAGTCTGAACAGACGGAAAACATGAGAGGTATTACAGTGACCGAGAGGTGCAAAAAAATTCCCAATTGTGAATGCAAAAAAACAGTTACAACAATTCAGTAAACACTCCAGTAAAAAAAAAACAACAAAAAAAAAAAAACAATACCAAGTCAGTAAACACTTCTGCAAATTTGAAAATAAATTAACAATGCAGAAAACACGACATTTCGACCAAAATGGAAAGCGATTGTACAATTTGAGAACTGAAAATCAAACACTAATTGGACGAGACTTCTGTCAATCATTACAAGTGCTTCATACAAACCTTTCTGTAGTTTTTGCTAAAAATAAAGCTATAAGTAATAAGTAACACTATTTTTAGGAAAGACATTCTTATGCAGTGATTGTAAACACGTCAACACTCAATGGAACAAGGGCACTTGAAGGAAGATGTGACTTTGATACTCCATTTGAATAAATAAAAATTAACATGGCTTCCTCTGTAGTTTGATTGACAGAAGTCATGTCCAATCAGTTGTCGGTTCTCAATTGGTGTAATCCTAAACAGCGTCACCATTTAATCTGTTACTGCACTGTCGATATTCAAAATCGTACCACTCATCAAAAATTATACATTATACACACATGTTATATAATATAGGCTTTTAAAACTTAAAAAAACATATGTAAAATTTAATGTAACTGCAAATAGTAAGGTCTTTATAGTTTTTTATGTGTTAGTCATTATCTTCTCTTACCCTGTGTGGCTAGCATTAGCATTAGTTAACATTACACAGAGCTAAGTTCCATGGGTGCACGGCTATCTTCCTCTAAACAAGTGAAATAGCATTTTATTTCTGCGCTCAATGAGCTCATACATAACATATATGCTGCATGAGGGTAATCCTGTACTTGTAACATTATTACATGTTAAGTGACTCAGACTACATGTAAATCAATGGGGATTCAGCGCTCAGTTGAGCAATGCTTAGAACTAACGACGCCTCCACTATACAGAAATACCAATTGCAAAACAGCTGGCTAGGACTGAGTTCTAAGATTGATCATTTGGACAAAACCAGCTCTTTAAATTTAGCTACTTTTGAAATATTCCTGTTTAATGAGTTGAAAACTGTGGAATTCAAATATAATATTATATCAAACACATGCTCAAAGTTATTCACTAATTGAACTGCATTCATATTAACTTTATATTTTTGAGCGGGGTTGCCACAAATGTCAGGCCTAGTCTGAACAGTTTGTTCATAAGAACCCAAATAGTTTGAGAAATATGGGGGTTCGATGGCCAAACGGTTTAATTGAGGTTTGTTCCTTAACATTCATTTTCCAGCTGTTTCCCCAAGCTAACATCCACCCTCATTCAGCTTCTAATGAAAG
This sequence comes from Danionella dracula, assembly GCA_900490495.1. NCBI lineage: Eukaryota > Metazoa > Chordata > Actinopteri > Cypriniformes > Danionidae > Danionella > Danionella dracula. The sequence goes on from UELW01000562.1 coordinate 1,945, forward strand.
CAAAACAAGCATGTGCATTTATTAAGCAACAAATTACCAATTCATCAGGACAAAATGCCATCTGTACATTTGAAGAGTCTGCGAGAATGAAGTGAATACTAATAGGAAGTTGTCCTTAGCAGCACATTCACCCCTAACATAACCCTACAATTAGTTGCTTTCCTAGATTTTATCAATGCTTTCCAGATTGAGTTCAAAATCCAACTACAACAACAATGGTCGGTGTCGTCTGTCTAAGTGGGTTTTCATGCCAAAGTATACATCAGCAAACAGATTGCGTGCTCCACACTTGCATTGTGCTTACTTCGGTGTGATGTAGTTTTTAACAACATATAAAATTATTTGCACTCCTCTATGACATTTAAAAAATATATTCTTAAAATAAATCTTCTTGGGTTCACAAGCAGCTAGGAGGAGATTTTCACTAGCAGCTAAACCTAAACACCTTCATGATCATGTTATCAACTCAGCCAGGTAAGTATGCAGTGTTCTGTTGAGTGCAAGTAAGCATTTGATTGGTTGGTTGGTGTAGATATGTAGATTGAATCTGGCAGAGTTCAACTATTGAAATTTGATTGGTCGGTGTGGATTATGTTATCGTTCGTGCCACACATTCATGTTCTTCGCATTGCTTTCCACAGGTTCTTTGCACTGCAGAGTGCAATGTAACATGTAACGTCATTTACAATTTACTGATGATCTGTGCCTGAAGTCAATATAGCTTAATACATCCCATTACATTTTGGTGAGCGCATTTACAGATGATGTGTAAGATGCGTAGTTTTACCAGCATCCGGGAGACGGAACACAACTGGTTATAACAGCAATGTTAAAAAGCAGCCATTTTGTTCTTTTTATAATTACCTATCATGTGGTGTAAAACATAGCTTTAGGTTTGAAGAACACCACGCTCAAGTTTTAAAACTGAAACCACGATGTGTATCAAAATATTGCCTTTATTAAGAAAGAGTGGACTCAGAGTTACTGAAGTGGGTGCTACTTGAAAGTGACACTGCTGTCAACGCAATTTCTCTTAACCCATTCAAAACTTTGAGCTTTCAGATTTCACTAAGCAGCTCCATGAACTGCTCTGGTTGTGTCATGTAAAGGAGGGGTTTATTATGAACTTGTCACTAAACAAATTATTTGGAAATTATGACCAAATTTGATCAAATGAAAATTAAGCAACCTTTCAAAATCACAACAGGGGCGCAATAAGCAAGTTTACCCACTGCGTGGGATACTTTGGATTTTACCAGGGACATACAGAAGCTGTTTTAACACTTCAATATAGCAATTTTTCATAGAATAGTATCATTCATTCATTTGCTTTTAAATCCTTGAAACAAAATAAAGATTAAACAATCTCTTCAACAAAACAAAAAAGAATTAATGTTTCTCTTGCTATAGCTTGATTTGTTGATATGTTTCAAAAAATTAAAAATTGTTTTTCTTTTTATTCTAAGAGAGATTAGCACTCCAGTTATTGAGTCAAGAACATAAATCTTTAAGTCTGCTGCTGCTACTCTCTCCAATTCTGTGTCCATGAAGTCTTTTCTTTGAACACCAACTTTACTCTCATTAATTTCAAAGTTTCTCTTGATGACCATCTGCTCCAAAGTCTTAAAACATACAGATCTATTTTGGAAAAATTGGGACAAATCTAGAATAAATTTCCATTTTGTTTAAGTAATGAACACAACAGACTTTAGTTTTTCACTCTCCGGCTCACAACACAGATGTAGATTTCAGTTATCTAGCAACCCACACAAAACATGATTAAAGGACAAAATAAAAAGACTATTTGAGACGACTTCATAATTTGTTTTTGCATTTTTTGAGAACAAAGTCAAATATTGTCTAAACCCTGGCAACACCCTAAAAGGAAATTTTCCCAAAATGTAACTTATTTTCTATGAACGTCATTATTTTCCAGCATGGCCTTAACTCGCTTGGACATGCAGTTTACCCGTGCATCACCAGTGTAATTCTCTTCCACTCCATGATGAAGACTTAGAGCTGTGTCCTCTATCAATTTCAGGATGCCCCACCAATCCAAGGCAATGGTCATCTTGGATGTGTTTTTGGTATGGACAAAGGATTAACAAACTGACACTCCAACCTCTGCAGCATCTGGAGCAATGTGGCATTGACATTAAGCACATGCATGCCACATCTTTGTTTGATCCAAAGAGGCCATTTCTGAGTGGAGCCTATCCTTTTTAATCACTTCAACCAATTATTTTTAATTATTTAATTTTTAATAGATTATTAATAGATTATTTAATCTTCTTGTAAAAGGGATAACTGGCACAAAACCGATTTTTTGGCACTGTGCCAAGATCCCTAAGCACAGGGGTTTTAAAAAATTGATTCGAAACCGCTGAGTTATGTGTGTTATAAACAAATGTTATAGTTAGTGCTGTTATGTTTTAAATCCAATCTGAAAACTACCTGTGCTTGTCCTTCCAGATTTTGAACCACTTGACAAGGTTCTTAGTGCTCTGGAGTCTGGGGTGCAGACAGTACTCCTGACCTTTGAAACGGGCAACATTTTCCATTGTCACACTGAAAAGAGAAGCACGAAAATGACATGAGAGAGTGGAAGGAGACAATGTGTACAAGGGAAGAACCATTTAGGAGAGCATTTAGCAACATTTATAGCAGAAAAATATAGAGCATATAAAGATATTCCAAAATACAATAGCAAAGATGGTTCAGTCCCAGTCTTTATTTTCTTCCTGCTATGGTTTATTGATCAGCTGATACAACTTCTATTATAAGCAAGCTGAGATAAACTGTGACTGTGTAACAAAATCCATATTGTAGCAAAAGTGTCTGCCAATTGCATAAACGTAATGTAAATGTTTATTTATTTACAGCGCCATTAGAGCTGAAAGTTTGAATCTGTATTTAAAACTCTTATGCAATTCCTGTCTAACATAATAGAAACGGACAGGCCAAGAGGGTGTTGACTTTGAAACTGATTTTCACTGTTTTATTCACATGACCAGCAGAAAGAGGGAGTAAAGCCTCTAGAGTCACAGGAACTCATGTTGAACTGGAGAAGCTTCCAGAATGTTAAACTCAGAATGAGAATTCAGTGCCATGAACAGGAGAGAGGGAGCGATCAGGGTTTGTTTTTCCTCTGAGGTCAAAGCTCACTAATGCAAATTTAAACAAATAAGCAAAACATCCAGAAATAATCTACTAAAACAGCGTTTTAGCGACAGGATATTAAATACAAGACTAATCTTTTTTCAGCAAAATTGGTTTAATGTACTATAACAATTTAAAACTATGCTAATGTAATACTGTAAAATGTATTTCAACTGACAACATGATCAATTTAACACAAGATTCACCCAATAAAAATATGTTTATGCTTAATCATTTAGTATTTAAAATTGAACTGATAGATGGTTTCTATCTATAATTTGCATGTTTATTATGGCAACTCCTCCACTCTAATTTAAATTCAAATTATAGACTTAAAATTTAATTTAATGTAAAAAAAAGGTACATTTTGTAATGTTGAATCTTTATCTCAATTAATCTCACCTGTTGGAACGTTTGAAACTATCTGCACTTTTGAAACCATCTGCCTTTTGAGTTGTGTAGAATGCACCTCGTCTTTAATTAAATAACATCCAACGCAGTCTTGCATTTTACAGCTGGAGAAGAATACATTTGGATGTTTATTTTCTTGATTACATTTTTTTTTGTATTTGCAGAAAATCCAAACATAATTGTCAGCCAGAAACGTTTATCTGTAGACTACAGTTCTTTTCAAAACCAGCAGATGGAGACACTCAGATGCTATGTAAGTGAATTAGCCTGCCACAAACTCAAGTCTGGTTCACAGCAGATCAAACATGCTTAGCAAGTTTTCAAAACCTGTTTTCACAGTCTAACCTTTATATCCTAAGCATATCGGCTCGACATCATTTCTTAATCTAAAGGTTGCCAGCTGATTTTGCAAGGTATATCATATTTTAAATAAATTGTCAAATTAAAGAAATACTTAAAAGACCGTCTACGAAAATCTATGAAAATGTGCACTTAAAATGTAGATGAATATAATTGCTTGGGGAAGTAACTAAGCAAGACTGGCATTTTGATGGGCATTATCATTTAGCTGTTTCACACCCCCATAATGACAGCAATCTTCTAAAGATCCATAAAACAGTAGCACTAAAACAACAACTATACAGACAATCTTAGAAAGATTCTTTCTTTTACTGTGATTGGATGCTATGACAAAGATGAACTGCTTGTCCATCACATGACATGCTGTATGGAATCACTTGATTGTAAGCGCAATGTGTTAAAATTGGCCATACTTAAGCTCTTCAGTCAATACTTCAGTCAATCTCTATGTTTTACATTAAATTTCACAGCTCTCTTAAGTATTGAATTTATTCTGAATGACAACAACAGTGGCACCATTGTGTTCTTGTGTTCTTATTGTCTTTTCACTTTCAGTTAGATTTTCCCAAGAACTGTAGCTGTAACTTTTTTAGTTTTTTTTTACAATGCATTTCTAGCAACAACAGCTATCTTTTTATTGTGAATTCAACCTGATTCTTGTGTAGTGTACATTAAATTCCAAAGTTTGTGTTTGAAAAGCTAACTGAAATTTAAGTTATCTAAGTATCAGAAATTGATATTTATTACATTCTTCCTGCATAAAGAAATATTCAGTTCCACTTATCCCCATCAGACCTGACTTTTATCTCTTAGAATGTGAAGAATGTCTACGAAGCACACATTTTATATTTTTCTTGAACATTCAGTTTGCAACTACTGCGAGCCAGTATTGACATTTGCAACAAAAACAAACTCACATACTGACCAATAGCACCTTGCCTGATTTTCATAGCTCCTGTTTATTGGCTACAAGTGTTTTTTGGATTTAGAGTCACCCGAACCTGAAAGCGCTATGGATTAATCGCATTCTGCACCATTAGTACTTGCTAAAAATCAAATTGACAAATATTTACAAAGTTCTAAAATGTTATGTCATTTTCTCTTATTAAAAAATACATGCTTTTAACTTACATAAACAAGAGAAACAAGTAAAAAGTTGACAAAAATTTTAAACCCAGAGATTTTTTTTCAGAATGTAAAGAAACATTCTACATGTTAAAACTAAAAAAAAACTACAATTAGTTGTTGAATGACAAAAAACAAGAGGGTAGGAAAACCTTTTTAACTCACAAGATCATCTTTTCTTGACAGTAGGGATGTTTAGGCTTGATTTCCAGTTTTTGAACATCTTTATACCGGATCTTCGGTCCTTTCCTTGTGCATCTGCACTTATATGCTAAGGGTTACATAAAAAGTCAGGGTTTAGTTTCAAGAATAATGTGACAGTCACTACGGTAAAATGATATTTTAGGCAAGTTTCCCCAGCACAGAAAGTAAATAAAACACAGCCACAAAACAATGCTAAAAAACATGCTTATATCAACTGTGTAACTTTGTTGAACAAACTATGTGCATCAGGCAGACAGGCTCTGTTTACCTAAATTAAAGGTATTTAGATCTAGTCTAAATACCTACTTAGGCAGCAAAGCAGCACTGGGTAGCTAATTAGTTTAATATATTAGTTTAATATAATTACATTTATCTGCAAAAACAAGAATTTTATTCTATTGTGTTTATTGTTCTACCCTGTGATTTTTCATTTTGTTTTATCTCACACCGCTCTTTTCTTTCACTTTTGGTAGCTCTCAAAACCTTTGTGTAACAATTTCCAACATTTTACACCCAAATAAAAAAATGAACAGAATTTCCATGTTTTCATTATGCTTGGACGAGATTCCTACAGGTACACTCTTTCCCTCTCACTTTCCAAAACATGCATCGATAAAATGGAGGCAAGGAAAATCTTTCTTAAACCCTATAACCTTACTAAACTGATAGAGCATTCATTGATGTACTCATTGGGGAAACCTTGGGGCTTTTGCTTTTTATGAAAATTAATACATTTTATAGCATTGTCATAAATGGCAATTATGTTACATTTTGGTTTCCGGTCTTAAAAAGGGTTGATTTTTAGTCTAACTTTGCTGTCTAGTTTTTATCACATCCTAAGTTATACAATTGTAATTTTCTATATTAGTCATTTTTATCTTTCTACATTGGGATCTTTATTAATTATACATGATTCTTTTTCTTCTGCTCATTTTACGGACTGGATTTCGCACAAAATGCACAAATAATATATATATATATATTTTAATTCTGCTTTTGAGTACATCAAAGAAATGAATCCTAAAATGTAATAAACTCTTCTCCAAATTGTACTACATACAAAAAAAAATATTACAATCATACATGAAAATTTGTTTAGTCTAAAGCTTTGCTTCAAAACTGTAGTGGAAGCTGGTTTAAACTAGTCAAAGCTGGTTTGGGTTGGCGAAAGCTGGTCCAAAACCAGTTGTATTGTTTAAACAAGATTATATTTTCCATAACACGGATTTACTTATAGCGTCACGGTGGCGCAGTGGGTAGCACGGTCGTCTCACAGCAAGAAGGTCGCTGGTTCTAGGCTGGGCTGGAGCAGGTGGCATTTCTGTGTGGAGTTTGCATGTTCTCCCCGTGATCGCGTGGGTTTTCTCCGGGTGCTCCGGTTTCCCCACAAGTCCAAAGACATGCGGAATAAGTGAATTGAATAAGAACAATTGCCCATAGTGTTAAAGTGTGAATGTGTGTGTGAATGTTTCCCAGCGATGGGTTGCGGCAGGGAAGGGCATCCGCTGCGTAAAACATATGCCAGTGAGTAGGCGGTTCATTCCGCTGTGGCGACCCCGAAAGGGAATAAAGCCGACATGAAGATGGATGGATGGATGGATTTACTTATTTTACTACATGTTCCACGTGGGTTCTTTTCTTTGGTAAAGTTATTATATAATATGTAACAATTAATGTTATGTTTAATCCACAAAGCTTAAAAAAAGTAGTGTGTTTACCAATTCCGCTTTTTAACAAGTTTGAACAAAAGCAGCAAACAGCCCTTGATTAAAGAGCCATTGGCTGTTTTGAGCCCTGCTGCCCGCGGGGCTTGAAGCAGGTGAGCTGCTGAAAGACGACTGACCTACATCTAATCCCTCATCAATCTTCTCTGCCCCATTCAGCATCATCTGAACAGGCTTTCAGGACAGAAGCCAGCCAGAAAGACTCATCCAGAAACACAAAGAGCCACTATTTGCAGTCACCGGCCAAGATTTACTAAATCAACTCGACTGGGACGTTCCAACGACCATGAGGCGCTAGCAGCTGCTGAGGGAAAACTTTAGCCTTTCATTAAACAAGAAAACAAGTGTTTCACTCAAACCAAAATGTCCAAAACAAACAACGACACGTTAACTAAATATATACCTGTTTCAACATTTAAAAACTCAGTTTCTCACCCTCTGTGTTGAGCGAATAAACGACGATAAGCAACAAAAGTACAGCGGCCGTGCTGCGATTCATCGCCAGTAGTTAGTTGGGAGGCTCCAGCTGTTTTCGGTCTGTTTGATCCTCTCAAATCCGAAAACGTCCTCAGAGAGAGTTAATGTAAAGATAAAGATGGCTTGAGTTTCAGTGCTGTCAGAGGCAGGTTGAATGTCACGTAACGCGGTCCGTAACTCTTCCTCAGCGTCTGGAGCGCTCGGAGCCTCTATAAACACACGCTCGAGCGCCTCATTGATATTCAGAGTCCGCCGACGAATCAACCGCGGCTCCTAAGACCACTGCTCTTCATAGGGAGCACAAGCGAGCTCCCTGGACGGAGAGGAAGGGAGCTGTCTATGATTTGAGACACGGATACATCTGAATGAAACTAAATTGAGTTAAAAGAGTTTGTCCCTGCATGTGTTGTCAGGAGAATTGACTTTTGGCTTTTGTTTAGATTTCAGTCCGCCTTCTTTGTATAGTCTTTTCATGAACTAAGGTAGAAATTAAGTTAGAGGACAAACACATTCTACAATTTTTTCACTATTCAGCAGCATTATTATTTCAAGAAACTTTTTCAATCTGACCCATGTAGAATGTTTAGCTAAAGTATACACAGTGTTTTGGAAATTGTAGCTAGCCTACGTTGGACACAACTGGACCAGCTCGAACCAGCAATGGCCAGCTGATATCCAGCTCAAACCAGCTACCATGTTATAAAACACAGCTTGTGCTGGTCATGCTGCAATTTTCAATGACTAAGTAAGACAAAGATGCTTTTGGATAGGATTAATTCTTCCATTTGAAATCTACTGTCAGTGTTTAGATAATAAAGCAGATTCCCATTTACTGCAATTTTAAAAATGCCAATTAATAAAATATTTACATATTTATTTCTGTTAACAAGCTTTTATTTGTGGTTACATTTCTTACAATTCAGAACGTAAATTACATTTTTGTACTTTAAACATTTAAAAAAATCTGTAATACTTTGTGCCGTTTCAATTCTTTTCATGAGGTTTACTTCAATGTGTTCTCTACTCAAGTTTCCTAAAGGTATTAGCAGAACACTAGTATGGCTAAATAATTGAATTTCATAAAGTTAAAGTGCTAGAGGCTGACAACAAAAGTGAGCAGATTCCCATTGACAGCAATGTAAAAAAAAACACATAGTTTTTTAATATATTATTTCTGTTAATTAGCTTTTTTACGATTGCATTTTTGTCACACACATTTAAACACTTTTCCTTTAAGTTACTTTAAAGGAACTGTGTGTAAATGTTTGGACAAATCGGGATTCCTATCACACGCACATGGACTCAGTCCCCATTGCTTCCAGACTGGAAGCTGCCAGGTAAGTTAATGGATCCACTATATAAGAACTTGTAATGAGTCAAGCATTGAACGTTTATCGACTGCCTAAAGCATATGAATGCTTTAATTTTGATGATTTGTCTAGTATTTTTTTACAGTAACACACAAACATATGATACCTATTGTGTATTTAATAACACATATTTATCTTTTTCATCAACATTCATAGTTCTTAAGTAAAATGTAACTTTTGTTTGGTCACAAGCACCTGTAACTGATAGCCCTGAGAATAGTGTCAGGTTATCTCTTCTTGTATGGATGATTGGAGAGACTGAAGAGAACCATCTGATTGTCTGAGGTTCAAGAAACGAGCCTCATCACATCTGTCTATCGATATTATGCCTGTTGTTCTTCTAACTGTCCAGATCCAAAGGGCATGGAGATCTCTCTTTATCTTGCTAGCAGGATGCAGCAGCATGATTACGATGATTACCGGTTCCTTTCAAACCAAGTCAGTTGATATTGGCAAAAACATTCACAATATGTTCCCAGCCCAACCAAACACATATTGAGCCAGATCTTTTGGTATTATTAACATAACAAGGTGATATAGGAGCATAGATATGCCTACCTGAGGAATACAAAACCGCATCACATTAAAGATATACCCTAAAAAATGTTGTTTTTACCCTATATTTTTATTTGTATGTATGGATTTACATTCCATCAAAAGTTGCACTTTTTAGTTATAACCATATTGCTTACCAGCAGAGGTTTTGAAGAGCTACTTATAAACAAGATGAGTTCTGAAATAAATAAACATTTTAAAAATCAAATAACAGATTTCAGAAAACTTGCAACATTGCAAATGTGGAAGTGTACATAAAATAGAAATTGTCTCTTACAGCTACCGTAAAAAAACAACGATAATCACAATTCAGAAAAGGTAAATTTTTTTTACTTTAATCATTTCAATAATTATTCTATAAAACTTAGTCAGATATTTTATTTTACAGTTTTTTTAATGTGTTTAATTTCACAGAGTTCTCTCTTCAAGAAACTGAACAACAGTAGGACCAAATAATTCAATTTCAGAGTAAAATATTTTTTATGGAGTGGAATTTTAATGATTAGGAGGTCTTTAGGTCATAATAGCTAAGATGTTTCTAGTCCTGTCCAGGCTAGTAAAATTGTGCTATTACAGCCATTGTACTAAAGAGAGCTCGGCACCCCTCCTACCCACTGAAGATTCTAAAGTCTCCAGAAGTTTCTCACCTTAAATTAGCAGAGTAAGTTGGAATATAGATCAATTATAAATTATAGAGTCAGAACAATAAGAAATACTTTGAACTTCGCAGTTTCACCAAGTTCTCATAACATTATGTTCATGCTATTAAAAAGTACACTATGTTATATGCCCCGCCTTTTCTTGATTTTCCATTATCCATGTTCCATCCCCACATTTAGCTTTCATTCACTGCTCCCATACTCTACCTACTACAACCCATTTAACCGTCACGTGTAGTAATATTTCTGAACAGATATTTTTCTACATCCGCACATAATCTCAAGTGTTAGAGAGGAAGTCCCATAACGTGACAAAGCATAAATCAGCCTGTCAGCAATCAACACAGCACAAGCTTTTTCTCAGTCAGACATGTCTGTGCAAACTGCTGCCACAGAAGGGTGGTGTTCATAATAGCATGTAATGATTTTTAGTCAGGTCAACCCATGCCCAGAGGCTCTTGGATTCTTCACAAACAGTGCACTTTCTCCGTGAGAGAACATGCTTGAAAAGCTCAGTATGGAATTCCATTAGTAATACTATTAATAACAAACCTCCAATAGGAATGTGTGTTTTAAATAGCACAAATAACTGAGAATATCCAAAAGGGAGGGTCAAAAAATGCATCTGTGTTCACAAATAATGTGACTTCTTAAATTTAAACTGATGCTTTACAAAATCGCACCATTGTCTTGTCAGTATAGCACACGGTGAGACAAGATACATTCTGTAAAGTTTTGTTATTTTATAATTTACTCTTCTGTTATCATCATGTCTCTTATACTGGGCTGCAGTAAACAAATAAGAAAAAAACACTAATATCTGAGGGGGTTGAGTTTAATCAAGCCTTTGTTTAAATGGCAGTTCTTTTTTGAACTTTATGTTTATGCATATTTTAAGGATATTACAGTACTAATCCAATAAGTATTAAAATTATCTGGCTATAAATATATAAAAAAAAAATCTGATATTTAGTTGAAAAGTCAGCTGTGAAAATTTGCAAGATGGCCTGAAGGACAGAGGGGGCTCTATTAAGCAAGCCATGAACTTGGCACACTTTGCGCATGCACCTACAACATGAACCACAGTTAAAGCAGAAGGCCATGAACTTTTGAGTTCATACTGTATCATGACGGGTATATTCGATGAAGAACCACACAGTTTGCATTGAGACAAGGGTATATACGCTCATTCCCAGTGCCAGAGATACCAGCGGATGATGGACGACCAGAAGTTGGAGTAGAGAAAAGACTCATGCTTTGAGAACCAAAACCAAACTTTATTCTACACTGGTTGAGTATTGTTTTACTATATGATAAATAGGATGTCTTTTAATATATTTAAAACCACAAAGGAGTCTTCTGTCCAAGTGCAAGCAATTAAAATGCTTAGAACTTGGGTCAGATTTGACTTTCTTAACCTCACTTAAGGATAATAAATAAAAGGTTGAAGGTGTAAAGAATTAATTGAATGCCATAAAACAATGCCTACAGTTATCTGGGTGGGTATAGAAAACAAATGTTATTATAGACCTACCTTATAACAGATTCAACTCTTCCGGGAAGGCCTGTCCACAAGGTTTATTTTTCTCCCTCACATTAAAACTCTAAGGAGCCTCTGATTGGTTGGTACGAACAAAGTATTTGAACTTTTGTGGCATCAAAATAAATTACACACATTATTTACACTGCAGATCCTGTAGTCTATTTCCTAATTTTACAATCTGCTTTAAACAATAAAATAAATAATTAAGAAAACATATTAAAGGATGAAGCTAGAAACCTTGGCAACAGTGCTGCTCAGATTGAAACAACTCCGTTAAGGTAGCAGAGTCCCTGCAAAGTGCCAGCAGCACAGGAGAGTCATGCATGAAAGGCATCAGCAGACATGGGACTTGGGTTGGTGCCAGCAAACTTGGGACCTGGATTGGCATCGGCAGTCACAAAACCAGGGTTGGTGCCGGTAGAACGTAGGACCTGAGTTGGGACGGGTACACACAGACCTGGGGCAGCACACACTAGAGTGGCAAGGCAGACACATGCTGACTGGAAATAGGGACTCTTTCAAGGGCTGTAGAGACTGGTCCATTGAGTAAGTCCCACACATTGAGATCCACTCCTATAAATTATCAAAAAAATCCAAGAAACTGCATAAACAAACAGAATCAAGATCTTGATTTAGAATAACATGTTCATTATATAATTGATAAACCTAAGACTTTGGTGTCTTTGTATGGTGCACAGCCCTGAACTGACTTTTGATACTGTGACAGTGTCAATCGCATTCAGTGCTCTCCTGCTCACAGACCATGGACACCTGAGAGATCAAAAGCATGGCCCAGGCACATCTGCCTCTCTCTAACCAGAAAGGAAGACCTGCTGAAGTGCTTAACAGAGGTCAGCATCCGCCAGCAACAAATTGCGGAACACCTTGCAAAACAGCAGGGTGAGGTGGCACGCGACTTGGCGGAGCTCAGCAGATCCCACTTCCGGAATCACGTGCTCGAGCGGCACACCTGCCAAAATTAACGCTGCATGACGACATAGAAGTGTACCTGTAAATGTTCGAGTCCACGACCAGTGGAGGGCTGGCCGGTGGAGGAATGGGCACGAGCTCTGGCACCCCTGCTGAAGGGCAGGGTACAAGGAGCTTTCTTCTCCCTACCACCCAGGATCACTATGCTTTAAAAGGGGAAATCCTTCCTCGGATGGGTCTCCCACCAATATGCGCGGAGCAGATGTTTGCAGTTTGTAAGTTCAAGCCTTGCCACTCGCTCGTGCCTAAGCTGGACAGAACCCCCTTGGCCAGCCAGGTTACGGAAAGGGTCCCCATGGATAAAATGATGCGAGAGAAGTGCCAGAGAGAAGTGAGGGTGTTACTGGACTCAGGAAGCATGGTGATCCTCGTAAGATCAGACCTACTTCCTCCATGACCTGGTGACACAAAAAATGTGAAGGCTCATCAGGTCGACATCAATGCCGCTGGGCAGTCATGTCGTCTGGAGGTTGGAGTGATGAAGGCGTAACCTGTGCCAGTACTGCTCGACAGGGATTTCCCAGGGTTTGATCAGCTGCTTGCAGCCGCTTCAGCCCACAGCCAGGGAGGGAGCTACTCAAAAAAAATGGTTCATCAACGCTCCCAGAACGCCGCCCTGATGACTGGCGACAGCAGGGGAGACGAAGAGTCCAACCCCCCCTCCGCTATCCTGTTCCATGAGATCTTCCAAAAGGTTACACGAGGGGGCTCCTTCTGCTGGGAACAGCACAAAGATGACCGCCTGAAGCACTGCTGGACACAGGTGCGCACGGCTGAAGGAGAGGACATCCAACCTGAACCCCATCCTCTCCCGTAAAAGTTGGCCTGCTCTATTGTGTCGCACAGCAGAGGGGGGAGGAGAAACATCTGCTGGAGGTGTCAAGATCCAAGACAGAGTTCGTAATGGAGTTGGCACACACGCACCCTATGGCAGGTCACCTGGGCGCAACAAATACTATCTAAAGGATTTTTTCTTGACAGCGAGGTAAAGAGGTTCTGCCAGGCATGCACAACTTGCCAGGTGACCTCGCCAAGCAAACCTCCACCCAGTTTGCTCATTCTGCTACCCATCATTGAGGTGCCCTTCGAGAGGATTGGGATGGACCTTGTAAGGCAGTTGCTGAAGTCTGCCCGGAGTCATGAGTACATTCTCATTGTCGTGGACTACGTCACCCCTGTACATGAAAGCTGTTCCTCTGAGGAAAGCCACAGCTAAGAACATCGCCCAGGAGCTCTTCATGCTTTTCAGCTGGGTGGGATCTCGAACGAGATATTGACTGACCAGGGTACCCTGTTCAAGGCCCAGCTAATGGCTGACCTCTGCCGGCGGCTGATAAATAAACATAAAGATAAAACAGCTCCGAACCTCGGTATACCACCTACATGGACTTGTGGAGCACTGTAACAAGACGTTCAAACAGATGCTGAGGCGAGGGGCAGCCAATGACCGGAAGGATTGGGACCAGATGCTTCCCTACGTCCTGTTCGGCATCCAAGAGGTCTCACAAGCATCCATCGGGTTTACCCCCTTCGAGCTGTTGTTTGGACGGCAACCACGAGGCCTACAGGACGTCACCCGAGATGCCTGGGAGCAGCAGACGGCAGCCTTCCGCACCCGGATGCGGGAAAAAATCCAGCGGGTCATGCCATTAGTTCGGGATGCCATTAGTTTCCGCCTGCACATTCCTGGCGACCTGGCAAGACCCCTATAGTGTTTTAGAGAAGATTGGCACAGTTAATTACCAGGTCCGACAGCCTGGAAGGAGGAAACAAGAGAAGATCCCCTTCGGGTGTTTGCACTGAAAAACATTCCGTGTGATTCTTCACCTACAACAACCTGCATCCTTTTAAACAAACTATTCTTAAGAATTTTCTTTTTCATTACTGCACGACAGCCAAAAAGTATGTGCAACACAACAAAATGTGTCTCGAAAATCACACAAAAAAAAAGAAGCTCCCTCTTCTGTTTTTTGACCTTGATTAATTTGTTGAAGCCATAAGGTTGTTTAACAAAATGTAACTGTCATAAATCACCAGTGCCTTGAGATAAATGCATGTCTTTAAAAAATTCTCTGTCCAAAAATCACATGCTGTGTTGAACAGACCTAAAAAAGCACAGAAGATGTTTGATTGCCTTGGCTGGAGTCAGAAACACCATTGCAAGACGGTTGATTAATTCAGATTCCATGTGTCAAAAGCATAGAGTTCTTGTGGAAATAAAGTCTGGCTGATCTTAGCAGTCCAGAAATGCACTGCTCTGTCTAAAGTGTAAATAAACAGTAGTTAAATAACCTGATTAATCCCATAAGGTCTCTCACTCCCTCGCCAACGAAGAGTGGAACGGTTTCCTTGAACATTTAACAATTTCTCAGAATCAAGCTTTCAAGAGTTAAGAATAAGATTTCATGGCTCATTAGTAAAAAACAAGTAATATGTAAAACATCCCTTTTGACTTGAAATTTCAAGACTGGACACAGTACTTGTTTTATTTCTACTAATACATGCATCCAAATTAGGACAAGCTATTTGTGGATTTAAAGATATAGGTTATTACGGGTTAGACATTTTTAAAATTGGTCATCAACAGAATCCAGGGCCAAAGCTTAAAGGGCTTGCTTATGCCATGGTGAACCTTTTTTTTGGCTTTATAGAGATTTATAAGAGTATATTGAATTAAAATCGAACTATGGATGTTCCCAAACAAACATCATCTTCTTCTGCTTAAATTTCTGTCTGGTGTAAACTTTGCAAGGCCAACAACTTCATACCTGAAGCTATTAAGAATTGAATGATAAAAAGGAGACCACCCTCAAGCTTTCCACACTCCTCAGCACTCAAGCTGTTAGCGATGTGACAAATAAACATGATTTTATTATATTTTGAAAACAAAAACAAAAAAAACTTCACCCACTCGGCTAAACTTTTAAGATTGCAATCTCATCATGTAAATGGTAATTATTTAACTAAGGAAAGGTTTTTACCTGGTAATGCAAATGTTCTAAATAAAGTATAATAGCTGGCATACATAGAAAAGCATAGAAAAGGCAACTATTCATTTACAACAGCAAAACAAAGTTAAAGAAATGAATATGTGCCATTCTTGTCACCTTTCTTCAAAACCCAATATAGGACAACATACATGTAACATGACTAACGTGTTAAATACTTAAAAAGACATGTAATTTTATACCCAAAACAACCTGAAGCCTATGTAAGGTATACGATTGAAGGAGAATGTGCAAACCACATTTGGCTGTACACCAATACTTTATAGCAAGGTATTTAAAAGAGCAACTATATTAAAAACCTTCCGTTCATTTCCTTCTCATATAAGAGTAATCTGACTTAAGAGTTCTGATTTAGGATCAGCACTCAGTCATCGCTGACAGGTAAAAATTCTACATTTTGTGCAGTTTGCCTGGGCTGAAGAAGCCAGTACCTTCCTTCAAGCTTAGGGCTCAACCTTGGCTGGGAAGTTGAACTGGTAATGGGCAGCCAATCCAGCATCTTAGCAACTGCCATTGACCTGCTGCGGAAACTATGTGTGAATGAGGCACAAGTCCTGAGACAAGTTTGCACCCCGGGTATAGGGCCATTTTTTCATGGCCATAATAGTGGCTTTGTGCACACATTATCTGCAGGCCTGGAAGACCCTACTTGAGATGAGAAGCACGGGAGACAAAGCAGATGCCCGCTGGTGTAATTGCACTAACAACGGCATGCCGTGGAGCTCCAGTACTGAATAAAAAAAGAGAAGGTACTTTAAAATGGTAATTCTGTTTGAAAGCTTATGCGTCTGGTTAGAAGTTATTCATATGCTTGGCCTTTGCTCTGGTTATGAATGACAGTCATCACAGAGTGACACTCAAATTCTGCCAGACAAAACATTTCCATTCTCTGTTCAAATATGAGATAAAGTTGATAAATAGGGATAATGGTGCTATTGTGGTGGTGTAGGTGGCGGATGTGTGTAATGAGTCTTAAAACATTCTCATAATTACGTAGAAAAGCATATGACATGCTTACAATATGAATAATGATGACAATAGATTAGTGTTGGCAGCTCAGATGGAGAGTGAACTCATGGACTATTAGAGCTATGCACAACAAAAGGCCATGACTACTGAACACTGGTGTTGGTCAAATAGAGTACATTTAAATCTGTATGTCTGTAACTTGCAAATTGTTATTTTATAATCTAAACAAAGACTATCAATTCTTTGTTTTGAGTGCATGTTGTGACATTAAATCTTCAATCCTCAACTAAAAACTCTATATTTTAAATCAGAAGTAGGGTGAAATTAGTTGCCTTTCCTCCAAACGACCATATACCACACCAACATTGTAGATGCAAAAGAGACCATGATTTAAAGAACTGAGAGAACAAGCAAAAATAGGACCCTTTTATTAACAGCAGTAAGAGTATAAGACTATATTTACACCAAGTTTTAGTATTTTAAGGGGTAATTGCAAAAAGAGCCAAAATAGAGTCCAAAATAGACCTTTTTTATTTACAGTTTGTGTATGTTTTTGTAATCCTATATTGATTTTGTGGAGCTCCAGGAAGTTAACTGTGTCATTTATTTCATCCCCTGCCCACTAACCAATCAACCAATTACTAAACCTTCCCATTTCCATGTAGAACAAACTCACTGTTTGACCCATGTGCAAATGAGTCGATTTTGTGTGAGCAACAAGTAAAAACCTTGAAATGATGACTTGTATTTATGAGCAGCACTTCACACCAGACATAGGAATTCGATAGAGGACTTATAACAAGGCTGGCTTTGGAAAGGGATGTTTTTTCCAACTGTTTTGATAATAAGTCTCAAGTAGTAAGCCTGCATACTTGGTATTTTACACAAGTACTCATTCAAAATAAACAATTTCACAAAATAGTAAGTCTACTAGAAGCCCTGAGCACCCAGAAGCAGCCTTTGCAGTTATTTGTACACGTAAGGTTCGCCGAACAGGGGCTGCGGTAGAAACATTACAGTGAGAGGAGCGGAGGTAAAGAGCACATTTTGCAGAGCCCAACAATCTGAGGTGATTCAAAGACGTTGTTTGTGATGGATACTGCTTTTGAAGGTTATTAATGGTGCAGTCAGTAGAGAGGGGTCCCATATAGTCAATGACATCCGGTTAAACACTGATTCGGGAAAAGTGACTCGTATATAAGTCCAAACATAACTTAGCACCTAAGTACCTAACAGACATGATCAGTGAATACACACCAAACAGGGAACTGAGATCCCTCAGATCAAATAAACTAGATCTGGGTTAATTCCACACAGGGTAAATGCGGCCCACAGATGGGACCAGCTTCCAGAGGAGATCAAGGGTACCAACACTTTAGTAACATTTAAATCCAGGCTAAAGACTCACCTGTTTAGTTGCGCTTTTGTTGACTGAGCAACAACGTCCGGACAACTATTTTACCTCTGCATTTCACTATCTTAATCTATGTTTTAATCAATGTTTTACATTTTCAATTTTTAATCACTATGATTTTGTATGACTTTTTCATGTTTGATTTTATTAAATGTACTTTCTTTTTATTCTTTGTTTCCAAAGTAAAGCATTTTAAATTACCCTGAGTATGAATTGTGCTATACAAATAAAATTGCGTTGCCTTACTGTCAGTGTTAAGATACAAACCCTCCAAAACGTTGACGAGTAGACCCATATAAAAAAGGGATGGGTCTTCTCTGAAGTTTTGCCTGTTAATTATATGAAAGAGGCAAAATCCTCTCAGAATTCACATGCTGAGGATTATGGGAGTGTGCTTGTGATGTTCTGGATTGGTAATAATAAATAACCATCAGGGATTAACACAGCTGGGTGACTGAGATGCAAAGCTGTGAGAGGGAGAGATCCCAGCAACGTAGCACAATAGATACACTGTAGAGATTTAATCTAGTTTGGGACGTCTAGCCTCAATCTTCATATCTCAGGAGAGAAGAAAGTGAAGCACAGTTAATTCATGATTCACTTTAAAGTTCCATGTTCTCGAGATGAATGCGTCATTGCTTCCTGACAAAGGAAGCCTTGAGCCACATCAGCCCACATATTCACTGTACTGATACAATGTTATGCAATTTGAATAACAAGAATAGCCATTATCATGACATCATTTGAGTAAAATTTGTGAATCATCTTATTATATAAAATAAAGTGCAAGTTCTAAAAGGGTCCATGAAAACAAGTATCTCATTACAACATTACATAACTCTAGTACACTCTAAAATCTAAAAACAAATAGTGGTAATACAACAATTATCAGAACAATTATAGTTATCTGTCTTTGTTGTGCTGCAGGGATAAATACAGAGTCATTTTCTTTTTCTTATTTACCTCTTATCATTGAAAAAATCAGGAATGTTTCAATTTTCTTCATAATTATGGAAACCTTATAAATTTGGTCCAAATGATCCACATTGCACCTCTGCAGAATATTATGTTCACTAATCCCTAGGCTACTGAGCATTTACATTTTTTGTTTCTTTTTTCAAAACAAAATAACAACCACAGTCGTCAAATTACCAAGGTAGTGTTGATTGATATATATTAAAATAAAAATGGTAATACAACCATTATAGTTTAACCACAGAGTGAGTCAACCTCTGCTTGAGAGAAAGTGTGACTTTTCCAAAAATTACTTTAATAAGTATCCAGTGAATTATAGCAGCTTGGGAGAGTGGCACGTGAACAAGTGTAATTTTTGTTGTGCTGCTGACTCTTTTCCTGCTCAAGCACAAACCCAACATCTTTGTACAGTTACTTCAAAGTTTACTTTTGTTTATAAAGATGGTGAAATGCTTTAAAAAAAAAACAGTTGTTATACGGGTTAAAAACAATACTGGCTACAGAATACACATGAGGACAGTAGCTCCTATTAATTGCAATTACTTGTAAACTCTCAATAACATTTAAAAAATTTGTCTTAACATTAAATATTTACTGATATTGACGTTTTTTTCTTTACTGTTGGATTGTCATTCAGTTTTTATTGATGTAAATATTTGCATTTTACACATTTTCACAACTCTTTCGCCATTGGCAAAATAATAAAACAAGTGAATTTAACTTTTTGTGTGCAGGCTTATTAGGCATAGTTATATGAAATAATTAAATAAACTGCTCTAAAAACCCTTATTTGTAATTATTCTGAGAATGTTGTAGCTAAACGACATATCCTGGCGGTTACAGGGGCCATAAGCTTTGATTCAAACCTAAACAGGGTTTTTAGTTTGGGGTCAAGTTTGCGAAATGCCTGTTTTGAAGGTTCTGCAAATACCCATTCATTAGAAGAGTATCTATCTATCTATATATATATATATATATATATATATATATATGCTATGTTGCTGCTGTAGAATCGCAGTCTTTGCACATATCAATATTCCCCTGATAAGAATGCTAAGCACTGGTTAGCCCATCACAACACAGATGCTAACAAAGGACAGGTTATCATATATGACATAAATACAACATAGATAAAGTAATACCTCAATATACTAAAATTATTTGTTGCAGGGTGGAATTCGTATGCTAAATTTTTTCGTATGCTAAATTTTTTCGTATGTCGAAGCAAGTTTTATATGTTAAAGTGCCTAATCACTTCCAAGCAACACAGACAAAAAACACAAAAAATGTAAAATAACATGGAAAACCAGAGAAAAATAAACTACGATTCTTCAATCCTTAAAAGTACATATTATAATTGTAATAAATAATGATAAAACAATAATAATAATAATAATAATAATAAGTATAAATGAAAAATAATAACCCTTACCTTTCTAGTGAGGCGACGTGGCAAAGTGCCGGAGGAGGAGGCAGCGGAGGAGAGCCATGACAAAAAACAAATAAAAAAATACGCTTTGCCAAAAAAGCAACATGAAAATATTCCTTGAACTGAAGACACCAACACGAAACCGAAAGTCTATATGAAGAGAAGAAAAGCTTTTACAGGAAGTTGTCATGGTGTGTCATGCAACCAATAGAACAGCAGGATTCCACGTATAACACACAGCAACAAGGCTGGAACTGACCAATAGGTGAGCAGAACAATTGGTGGCGGGTTGAATGCTGTCACGTGATGCCCAGTGTTCCGCACAAATGTAAATTTCTTTTTAGATTTTTCATGTCTTGATTGTCTTTTTTTATCATGATACAAAATAATATTTGCATGACTTTTCGTATCTTGCATTTTCCATAATGTGAAGCATTCTTATCTTGAGGTACCACTATACATACGTTGCTGCTGTAGAAGCACTATATTTGCACTGATCAATAGCCATCTACATGATAACAATGCAAGTTAAATTAACCGAAAACTCATAGATAATTAAGGACAGGTTATTTACTTTGTCACCAAAGTTTGACTTTGTCATCTAGTGCATCATATCAACCAATCACAGAGCTTGCCATCGATGTGTTTTTTCCTTGATGTATAGTTACAATTTTTCAGAGTCACTTTTTTCTGGATCATAAAAAGTATAGATTGGCCGTAAGTTCATCTAGAGCCCAGCTTAACTGAACGTCATGCTCACTAGCCCCTAGGCTACTGCTACTGACACCTTAAGTTGTGAATTACATTAAAACTGAGTGTGAATTATACTATGAACCAATCAAGGGCCTTCCCTTCTCTTGCAAAGCTATATAATGATTAGTTAATTGTTTTTTTTGTATAATGTATTAAATATATTTTTCTATAGTTAATAAAACTCACATTTAACTTGGTTATCATCAACACAAATGTATTTCCATGTACTGTAGAGATGTGTCATACCAGTAACAGCCGTTAGCTATGAAAACAGAGGCATTATGCTTAATTTCAAAAGTATGCAAATAGTTGAATTGTCCGTTTTAATACCTGCCAAAATAAATTAGTTCGAAATGGTCCACACCTACATCGTTCTAGAAAAGCTGATCCTTAAACTCTGTAACAGAAGCCCTACTATTTTGTCTGAATAAACAATGTTTGCACACACCACCACAACACAAACAGAGAGGGTTTTATCCCTCCATTGTGGAGATTATATTACATTGCCAGGGAGAGGCATTGTTCTGCTAACCTTTCTATCAGCAGTTACACACAGAACAGTTGGAAGAGTCCAAAATGACAAGGCAAGTTTCACCACCTACGACGAAACCTCAAGACAGAGAAGCCTGGTTTCCTTTTACTGATGAATCATAGATGATATTGCTCAATAGAGAGCCTCAGGACAATTAAGCCCATCTGGACTATTGTGGAAAGTTATGCAACCAATCCCCTCACATTAACAAAAGTATAGTAATCAAACAAGGTTTCCAACATACACACATTCGGTTAACCATTCGATGACATTATATTGGGTAAACTAGTGTAATGTCATGGTGGTTCAGGGCCCGTTCATCCATGACCACGTGCTTTGAGGTGGGGGTGTCTTTACCCTCTCACACGCTGCAGGAGTCTCGCTCGAAGCTGCCAAGCTCAGCAGGAAGCTAATTACTGTCTCTTCGCCCTGCATGGCAGGGGGCGAGATGGTGTGCAATGGCACTCCAGAGTTGTTGTACAATGAAGAGTGGCAGAAATGGAGAGAATGGGCTGTAAAGCATGGGAGCCCAATTCACATGTGGGTTTCACTTGCTTCAAGCTTTTGGTCTTAAACTTTTGGTCTCATTGTGGATAGTTTTTTTCTCAGTACTCCTCAGATCATAGAACTTAATTTGTATGTCCTATAATTGATTGCATGTATAAAAGCCTATACACGTGCACACACACGCACACGTATGCAGTTGCCACATGCAGCTCCTGAATGCAGTGGCTGCATCTTAAAATCACAACTAGAGCTAATGTGATTTTTCTCAACAGCTCTTCAAACGCAGTTCATAATGACTTAAACTAACACCACTAATTTTGTGTTTTTGCATTCCATTTATTGATAAAACAGCTTCTTTTAAAGAGAAGTTCACACAACGTGGAATCTGGCTGTGTCCAGTCTCTATGGAGTCTCTAAGTAGACACTGCCTCTAAAGCAGTTTTCATAGTGGGGTACTGACTCTGTTTACGGTGGTTAGGGAGAACATTTCTCAAAGTTTCTGAAGATTTACATTTCACTACTTTTTTATCAAGCAAAAAAGGTGTTTTTTAATCAATCAATCAACATTTAACATTTAGCAATTGCTAAAACCAGAAACTAACAAGTGAAGAAACAATGGTAAGAAAACTGTAACACAGACAACAAACAGATGATCAGCATCAGCTGCAGGATGAGAGATAAATGATGAGGATAGGTTAGAGAGGAACATTGAACCACATTGTTTTTTCAACAGTTTGTATGTATATAGTGCTGAGACACCAGATCTGTTTTGACAAACACCAAGAGCCAATTATTCGACTCAATTTTTTCAAGTTGTATTACGCTAAACTGTCAAGGTAAAAGAATTGGTAAACCTAGTAGCACAACACAATATCAAATGAATTTCTTTCAAGCAAACATATATATCAATATATGTGACAAATATTGGAAACAATATTCAGTTTTCTTGTCTCTGTATTTTAGAGCATGCCATGTCAGTTTGTTTATCCACCTGGAGTTGGGGAGACTTTGTTGATCAATGCCATTCTTAAAGATATCTGATTTTGTTAAAACTTTGCCTTTTGGGCGAAAATGTAACAACTTTATAATCTCTTTGCTGATTTCTTTGCTTTTGTCTGTTTTCTAAACATTGCTTTGATTACATAGCATGTTGGGGCATGTACATTATCCATTAAAACTAACCTTTCCATATCTAACACACAATTCCAATGTAACTAGACCACTTCTAAACCTTGATAAACCTCTCATATGTAATTGTTACTAATATGGAGGGTTAGCTTTCCTTCACTTGAAAGGAAATCATAAATAGAACAAATGCAATTTACTATTCTAAAATAATACTTTGAGATTATAAAACAGCTTTAGAGAAAACAGATAATTACTCTCTTAATCTGGGGTGGGTGTCTGCCCTACCTATGAACTGAGATATGTTCATTAGGGTTCATATGTCATTAGGGTCAGAGTTCAGTCTCTTTCAGCAAGACTGGTGTATTTCATTGCAGCATTTTCTTATGGCTATGGTTTCCGTATGGTTAAATGCTGATCATTATGAAATCTGGTAGTCAATGTCAAATATATCACAGTCACATGGATACTTTCAGAGTTCTTGCTTTAATGTAAAAAATCATCATCAAAAAATAGAAATTGATGTAATATGTTAGGGTGTGGAGCCTCAGCATAGGTAAAAAAGGATGCAAGTTAAGCCATCACAAAGCCCTCCATGTTGCATGGTTTGTACAAACTGGGTGAACTAGTCAATGTGTTTCAATGGGAGAAAAGACATGAAATTGTTATCCTGTTTAAAAGTTCAGTGGGAAAACATAGGGTTGACTTAGTTTAATATATTAAAAACTAAAAAACAATATTTTAAATTAAAATCACTGTATTACAAGTCACAAAGAAAACCTCTTTACCTCTTCCATCACCTCTACTGGCTGTGTGGCTTACATCTCCTCTTCTGGCTGTGTGGCTTCCATCTAACCTTCTGACAATGTGGCCTCTGTTTCCTATTCTATCTGTGTGGCTTACATCTTGTCTCCTAGCTGTGTGGTACCCGTCTCGTCTCCTGGCTGTGTGGCTTTATTCTTGTCTCCTGGCTGTGCGGCTTTTGTCTCCTCTACTGGCTTTGTGGCTTCCATCTTGCCTCTTGGCTGTGTAGCCTCCATCTCACCTCCTGGTGGTGGAGCTTCCATCTCGTCTCCTGGCTGTGTAGCTTCTTTTTCCTCTCCTGGCTTTGTGGCTTCCATCTTGCCTACTGGCTGTGAGGCCTCCATCTTGCCTCCTGGCTGTGTGGTGTCCTACTCGTCTCCAGGCTGATTCATTCCTATAGAATGGGACACCTCTTGAATCTTGTAGAAAGTTTAGTTTGTCACAGCTAAGTTCCTTGTACCCTTAAGAGGGACAATCATCCATGTACTGGCATGTTCTGCTCCTGCCACTCAGTATATTTTCCATCATTATTAAATGACCAGCACACAAACTTTTACGATCACAGATAGTACAATAAAACTGTGCCATCTCTGCTAAAATTACTTTTTGATTAAACATTCCAAAAGCTAACAGTTCTGTAATTTGAAAATAATTAACAACCAGTACTCATTTAAAGTAAACACAGACTTAATGAGTAATATCTCTGTTGAGTTAAAGAGGACACGTTGTTCTGAAGGACACTTGTGGATATTTAATTTCTAAGCTTTCCTGTCTTTCTTGAAAACAACCAGAGCATGTTTAACTGATGTAAGTGTTGGCATTGGACAACGACCAACACTGTGTAATTAAAAAGTTAGTGGCAAAATGTTCCAAAACATTTAGTAGCAACAGACAAACATGCCAGCTTGTACACTGGACCACCCAGGAGAGATCTGACTGTAGTGTCTGCAGCATTTCCACTAGATGCTCCACCATGCCCTGTGTGTTTTCGTTCTCTCTAGACTGGACAAGTTTGTTGTTACAGATTTGCCCATGCACACAAGTCCATTTGCCCCTGTGGCTAAGGAGGAGAAATGTTTCAGTGTAGTATTAACATTAGCAGTAGGCTGCCACACCAGATTTTCAGTGGATGGAACATAACTAGCAGGTGTGTTGGACATGGATTGCACAAAAGAAAATTGTATACTGTCAAACAACGTGGATCCCTTAAGGCAGTGTTTCTCAATTATTTTCCCCTAGGAAAAAAAAAGCATCTTGTGCCTGTCCGGACAACTATAAATAGTATTATTTGTCTTTAAATTTGTTATAAGTTTATTAGCGTATTATAGAAAAAAGAAAGACATATAGACCAACTTTCAACAACGAATAGCTTTATTAATTGTAGCAGAAAAGATTTTTGCATCTGAAACGTAAAAAAAACATTAAATGCTTAATAAAACTATAAACATTGTTTGACTGACCATGATTACGTGCAATATTCTGCCCATTTTCGCTGAAAAAACTCAAGTGGCTTTTCAGCATGATTGGGGTGTAATGTCTTTAAGTGACGCCTTCATTTATTTGGCTTCATGCTGTCCACTGCCAACATTTTTAGACTCAGTAAGCACACCTGTCTCTCCTCGTCTCCCACCGTAATCTCAGTGAAGCCAAGCACTACATACGCGTCATATTTCCTCGTCTTAGCTTTCGGGAGACTTGTTTGTCTCTTTATCTCCTTCTCTCTGGCTGTCTTCTACACTTTGTGTCTACACTTCATACTCTGCCAATGAGCACGCCACTGTCGCCTAATGTAGTGGAGTGGTATTGCACTTTATTCTAGAACAGTTAAAAAAAAGAAAAAAAAACATGTTCTCCGAGGTCAAACGCACCCCCCTTGACGGAGCCTCACTATTTGAGAAACACTGCCTTAAGGCAATGTGAAAATGTAGGTCAAATGAGGAGCCACAGGAAGAGATCAGTGAGTTACGCAATCTGAATCTGTGATAAAAGCATGGAAAGTATCCAAACCAGCTGTTATTCTCTCCCAGCATGTTCACTGAATGCCTTGTCCTTAAGCTTAGCACTGAAAAGAGGGATGAAGGATCAACTTCATAATATATAATATAGTTAAAAATTACTGATAGAAATGCTTCTTTACAAAAAAGTTGTCTTTAGTCAAGTAAGAAATGAAATGCTAGCCAACATGGTTGGATGTCTAGTTTTCTCTCTTGTGAAAGTTGTTTAAAATTACATGCATTCCTGATTTTCAAAGCACAGTGTAACACTACTCAGACTACTAAGTCAAAATGGACCCTTACTTAACTAATTTTGCAAGTAATGATTTAAATGCTATCTCTTCATTCTATGGTTCAAGTGTAGTTTTCTATTAAATCATTCTGCACAAATTATATCATACATTATGCTAAATCTGCACTGGTGAAGATCAATAATAATCTCCTGCCAGGTTCAAATTTTACCGATACTAGACTGCCTACATTTTACAATATTGAATTTAATATTTGTTTAGAGTGTTTAAGGCTATTATTGTTCATCTCTTATTGATCAGATCTCTCATATTTCATTGTACTCAAAATGAACCCAGAACATTCTTTTACGCAGTTGTCACCTCTGGTGTCCCACAGGCTTCAGTGCTGTGTCCACTCCTATTTATTAGATACTGTAAACCTCGCCTTTTTATTTAGCCTTGCATCTGGTGAGGTTAGGGAGACTAGGCTGTTATGTTGTGCATTATATACTTTGCTCGTCCTGTTTCAGGAATTCAGATTCAGAATCAGAATGTCTATGATTTTAATGAATTTTTTTACATAAATAAATGCAGATCACATGCAGAGTATTCAAGTAAATATTGAATATAAAGGAATACTTTGCCCCAAAACTGAAAATTATACCTATAATTACTAACTCCCATGCCATTCCAAACCCCCATGAATGCACCAGTGAGCATGCATTTGAGCATGCATTTGCATTTGTGTTATGTGCAGATGATAAACAAACTGTTATAATGCCAAAAACAAGACAGATGTTTATGAGATGCAGAAGTTTAATGGGCTGTTTTGAAACAAAGTATGCAAATGTCTGATAAGTATGACCCTAAACCATCAAGGCAAACATAATGTTGGTTTTATTTGATATAAAACTGTTTTATCTTTTTTGTTTAATTGTTAGGGGAACTGTGTTATTAATATTTTTCTGTTATTATCTCTAAATTCATTATTGAGAATCATCTTTTTCTTTGGCTCTGACCTAATCCTGTACAATTGTCTATCAATTTTACTTCATTACCTCAAAAGTAATTCATGAGCCTGAGCCATCTTATATGATGAGAGGTTGCTCTGAATTAATTCATTTCAGTCTTCTGATGTCTTTCTGATGGTTTATTTTAGTCCAGTCCAGGTTTTTTTCTTTTCCTCTGTTGATTTTGTTTCTACTGGCTCTTGACAGGCACTTCCTAAAAAGTTGTAAAACTACACCGAAGCTTGGAGTTGCATTGTGTTATCCGTAATGCCTTAAGAGCTAAACTTGTGTCCAGTTGGTGGGCAGAAGTCAACCAACATGTGGAACCTCTGTGTCTAACATGTATTTTTAGAGAAAGAAAGAGAGCCTGTTTGTAATTTCCTTTTTTCTGTCAGCCATGATTCTGCAATAGATGAACAGCGTCTCAAGCATCTTTATCGCATATAACAATTTCATTAAAGAGACTAGCAGCAATTTGTAAACAATTTTCGAGTAACAGTTTAACTCAAGCTAAAAGCTGAATCCTGCATGGCTTTCTTTGAACAAGCTCATCCTTGCAACAACTCATCAAGGCCTGAAGCGAAGGACATGGAAAACTCATTAATACATTTACACCCTGATAAATACCCCCTAAATAAAAGCCATCTGTTGAGAGAGAAAGAGGTCAGAGTGAAGAACAGAAGAGGGGAAAGAAAAATATTGTTTCGTAATCTAGGTCATGAGATTTAACAAGCCAAACATGGATGACTCATTAATGATAAATGTGAAGGATGAATTTGCCATTTCTTGATATTAATATGAAAAGTAAGGATATGGAAGTGACACGGGTGGGAAATTATCAGGATGGGAGGGAATTTTTTTTTAATGCAACTGCACATCAGGCATCCTGATTTAAAATCTAAAGCTTGTGTTTCTTTCTCAGCCACTCTTCTATCTTTCTCTCTCTCTCTCCCACTTCACATCTGTTTAGCATTTTAGAACAACAAGATATTAGTCTTATTAAACAAATGAGGAAATTAAGTGTTGTAAGGGAATACAACTAATATTGTATTTATATTGTATTGTTTATTAGCGAAAACTGTGCTGACAAAGTTTTTGCTCGTGCAGAATTTAGTTTTTATTTTTACAGTGTAGACACAGGTTTTCTAAAGAAGCCTCACTTCAAGTTCCATTCTTTTCTCAGCACTGCCATCATGCTCCTGGTAGGTCCTTACCATTTTAGACCATCTGCTTAGCATGTCTAATAGTGTGTCAGTATTGAATATAGCACACACTTGCTTGCAAAACACAAGCTCCGTTATGCAAAGAAGATGTTTCAAATGTTTCAAAACACATGGAACACCACAAATGACACCTGTCTAACAGCATTCTCATCAAAACTGACAAATTAGTTGTATATGCGATATTTATTATGATTTTTGGTGAATATTCTGTATTATTAGTTGTGTATTCTACACTTCATTGACAGGGTTTTCTGGTTTCATTACTAGCTCACACAAGACCAACGGCAGAACTGGTGAGCAGTTCATTGCAGGGTCACATTAAATCTGCTCAAAATCCATCCTACTGTCTGAGCAATTTAAACTCAAAAAATGAGCCAACACCTATGTTTTTAGAAACTTCTAGGCAACTGCTAAGGCCCAAACAAGTGTGTCAGTGTGGCTTTTTTTAATCACTACACTACATACAGTGTGTATATGTAAAATTGTGGTAGCTTTTCAAATAGATTGGATGAAAGACATTAGTGTACTGAGTCATGGCCGGGCTCAAATTACCTCAGACTCACACCCCTTAAATGAAGGAAAAGCAATCAAAACATTAGGTCTACAGGAAACACCTCAAAACACCTCCTAAAAGTTGTAGCACCTCACAGTTGCAGTGTCTACTGCATCGCCATAGTCTATAAATCATCATGAATAAATATACTATATATTTTGTTTGGACTTACGTGTTAATTTTGGGGACAGGACTAGTTGTCTATGATGTAAAACGAATTATATTATAATTTACAAATGGTTTTACAAAAACTTTGGTTAACCATTTTTCTAATAAGCTTTCAATCCAAAGCATTCATATGAGCTTGTTTGTTAGCTCAACTGGTTTCAAGCACTTAGGCAATAGTAAACAAGAATTTCTTTCACTGGAAAATCAGTCCTTCAATCAAGAGAATTCTCCAGTATTCTACTTACATCGTGATCTATGTTGCGGGATAGAATTGGACGTATTGGACCTACTAGGAGCTGCCAGTAAGTGTAGTAGGCACCAACTAAACAATAGAAGTGGTGTCGACGAGGACTGATAACGCCAATTAATTGTCCAGACAACAATTTTCAAACTCCTTCAACTAATAATGACCTCTAAGGTGCAAAGGCACTTTAATAATGAATAAAGCTCAAACAACATGTCAGAAACTGTCCAAAAAAGTTATTTTAGAGGTCAGTTTGACAGAAACATTCTTTGATTTATATTTTGTCATTACAAGGGTGCAAATGAATGATGACAGATTTACTTTCGTCTGATTTATCAAACTAAATCATCATGCAACACATTACTTGCGAACAAAAGTGCTTTTAAAGATTTTTCACCGACGCCTTCAGAAGAATGCTTTGGAACGCTGTTTGGAATACAGGAAAGCTGACGGGCAAAATTACACGACTTGTTTGTCATGGTTTATTTGATGCATTCTTTTAAAGTTTAAGGTGGTGACGCTTTTATTATGACATTTAAATTCTATGTTTGCTTAAGCTAAAAACTAAGCTATACTCTGCAGAAGAAAATCAGTCAGATTAATAGTCACAGTGTGTAACAAAAGAGATTTAGGGGACCTAATCACTGTACCTTATCATGGGCCATTGGCCTGGTGGATAATGGCTATTCAGGAATTCAAGTAAAATAAATCTCCTCATCGTGTTCTACTGCAACAAAGAACAAATTTCCCTACTTAGTGTGCGTTTTATGCTTCATAATAGTCTTTTATTTCCTGCAAGCAGACATGAAAGTGTGTTAAAACTGGTTTTGTGCACTTCAAGTGCCTGAGGAGGA
>UELW01000809.1:0-30500 GCA_900490495.1 Danionella dracula
TCACAAGGAATATCCCATTTCAGCGCCGGTGGACCTTCATTTCAGTGAAATTAGTCGCTAGAAAAGATTACGTTGTCTTCAACAACTTACTCAAACTAGAATGTTCGTTGAGCGAGGAGTGAGAAATATGTCGCTCTGCAGTTCTACACTGTTAGTGTAACGTTAACGCTTAACTTTACAATAACTTTTAAAATGAAAGCTAACAAAGACTTACTTCACAACAATCACTTAAAGGCAACATGAAGGTATTAACATAATATATGAAAATATAGAAGAGAAGGAGACTGCAACAATCTGTTTTTGCTTCGTTTTCTGAATCATTGATCAATGATTGATTGGTGTTATAAAAATAGACGTAAAAATTAAATAATACAGTCACTAAAAGAGTCCAAGTTTAGCAAATCTGTGAACAATTACTGAACGATAATCTAGCGCTTGTATTAAGTGAACGTCGCGCAAGGATACATACGGTGAATAAACGAGCTAGACTAACACCTGCCAGCCAATCAGAATCCAGTTTTCAGGCAGACCACGGGATAAAAGTAGAAGCTTCGAGGCGGAGGATTTTGCCTTGATCATTTTTGTGCAATCAAGCTATTAGTTTAATTCGAGGAATCGTTTCAGCCCTAGTTCGTAGTTAAAAAACAACCCCTAGAAATTTAGTTTTAAAATGGTTCAGCCAGCCATGTTGATAGTTAATTCAATCAGTTCTTCTTCAAAAACAGCAAGAAAGAACTTTCATCTTCATTCTTCTCATCCTCAGTGATGGCTACAGCCTTGAAGTGAGCAGAGGCATCGAGCGACAAATGAAGACAGCCTCGCTCAGTCACAAATCAAAGGTAAATGTGCTTTTTAGGCTGTTCTTCGTATCGAACACCAACTACGGATCAAAAAAAAGAGATGGGAAGGAGTCCATGACGTAGGTTTTGTTAGTCTTTAATGCATGTTTGTGTGTCTGTGCTCAGCTGAAGGAGCTGGAGGTGACTCAGGCCTCCGAGAGGACCGAGATGATGCGATGGCTCTCGGCCGAAGAGCAAACCCTGAGTGAACAGCACCTGATCCAGCAGAGCGAACAGCTCTCGAGGATCCTGATGATGAAACACCAGCTCCAGACACAGCAACTCGCTCTAATGCATGAGAGGTGAGAGAGAGAGAGAGGGATGAGAGAGCGTGAGAGAGATAGAGGAGAGAGAGATAGAAAGTTAGTTTCCTTCGCGGGTTGCTTTCTCTTTTCTCTGTCTCTTCTCTCTTTTTGCTCTCTCTCTTCTCGCTCTCTTCTCTCTCCTTCTCTCCGTCTTCTCTCTCTCCTCTCTTTTCTCTTTCCTCTCTCTCTCTAGCTAGACTTTTCGCCTTTCATAACTCTCATCTCCATATATGTCTTTTTCTTCTGCTCTCGCTGTCGTTTTGTCTTTCGGACTGACGTCTTCTTATCCCTCTCATTTTCCTTCCTCTCTCTCTCCTCTTATTCTCTCGCTCTCTTTGCTTTTTTTTTCTCTCTGCTGGCCACTTTTCTCTCTGCTCGTCTGGGCGTGCTCTTCTCTCTCGCGTTGGTTCTCGCCTAGTCTCTCGCTTTTACTCTCTCTCTTAGTCCCGTCTCCTCTTTCCATCTTTCTCTTCCTGATTTTTTCTCTCTCCTCTTTGTTTCTTTCTCATTTCTCTGTTTCTCTCGTCTCTTTCTCCTCTCTATTTCTCTCTCTCCTCCCTTTTCTCTCCTCTCTTTTCTCTTTTTCTCTCTCTCTCCCTTCTCTTCTTTCTCTCCCAGTCTCTCTCTTTCTTTTTTCTCTCTTTCTCTCATTTCCTGTCTCTCTCTTCTCTCCACTTAATCTGCTTCTCGCCTTTTTTTTCCTCTTCTGCTCCCTCTTGCTCTTTCTTTTCTCTCTCATCTTTTAGCCATCTCTTTCTCTCTCTTGTTTTTTCTCTTTCTCTCTCTACTGTCCGGCTCTCTTTTTCTCCTTGCCTCTCTCTCTCTCTCTCCTGTCCTTCCCTTTCCTCTTTTTTCTCTTTCTTTTCCTCATCTCTCTCTTCTCCATCTCTCTCTTTTTCTTTTTTCTTTCTCCTTTTCTTGTTCTCTCCTCTCTCTCTCTTTTTCTCTTGCTCTCTCTCTCTCTCTTTGTCACTCTACCTCTCTCTCCTCTTTTTTGCTATCTCTCTTTTGTCTCTCTTCTTCTTCTTTCTTTCTCTCATCTCTCTCTCTAACTCTATTTGTTTCGTCATAGCTCCGATCTAAGCCGCTGATTGTACTCTTCTAATACTCATCCCTTCTTTTTTTTTCCTCTTACATAAAACTTTAAGCCGAACCTTTCTTATTCGCTTCCTCTGACTCTTTTATATTTGTTTTTAATCTTTTTATTCTACTTTTAACCTTTTGATCCAATTTATTCTTTTTCTTTTTTATTCTCTACTTACTCTGTCTCTCTCCTCTCTCTCCCCCTCTCCTCTCCCCTCTCTCCTCTCTCTCCCTCTTTCCCCGACGCCCTCTTTGCCTTTTGTTGTTTTTCCGCCCCGTCCCCCCCCAAATGTTAAGGCAGGCATGATTTTTCAGTTTCTGATTCTGTGATGGAAACAACACTCGTTGCCAACTTCTCAAGAAAGTCGCTATTCGCTGGCTCAAAAGTTGCTAGATGACATCACCATCTAATTTGCATAAATAACATGTGACATGCATGAAATACATCCCCCCCAATGAGTTTTTATCAATGCCAACATAAGAGTATTGCAGGCACACACATTTCGTGTCATTAAATTAACACATATGGCGTTATAAAACAAACATGTAATGCTAAATAAATGTAAATAATAATAAAAACATTGAGAACAGAGTGAAGTAAATAACATGAAAAGTAAGCTTTTAAGATTTTAAACTAATCAAAAATTGATTTAGATCAATTTTTATTTCACGGTTTCTGTCTAGAAATTAACATCTAAGAAAGTATTTTTATAGTGTCAAAAGGTTGGGTTACTTTGTATTATATGTGTTGATGATGATGATGATGATGGTGATGATGACGATGATGATGATGATTTTCATTTTTTCCAAATGTTCACTTTCTGTATAAAACGTTTCCTCAAAGAGTGAAATATCAACTTTATGGCCAAATCATAAAGTTAACGTTAACCTCCTTCCAAAGAAAAATTTTATAATTACAATGAAAACAATAAATCACAATTAGTTGAAATATGCCGTTTAAATGTTTCTAAAACATTTTTAACTTTATAAATTCTATGCTATATTTTAAGAGAAACTTTTTAAATCCTGTTATTTGTACAATACCTATCCGTTCATGTCCCAAACAATGAAGCCCAAAAAGATGGCGCTTCAGTATGGAAAGAGCTTCTCTTAAAATATTAGTTTTAGAATATCAATATCTTCAGTAAAGAACATCAGCTATCTCCTCAGAGTGCATGTTTTGCTCAGCGTGTAACTGGTAGGCGTGTTTCTGTTTATGCCTCTTCGTGATTTGCATAATTTGTTTATTGAAGGGGTTTGCGAGACAAAGGCCTGCGCAGCTGATAAACAGCTATTGATTCTGCCGGAGGTCTCCCAGCGCGCGTTCCGCTGCAGCTTTTGTTTCGTTGGGAATGAGTTGGTGTGATTCCTCTGCTTCCACTGTGTTCTCTCTTCCTGTCCTCCTCCTTTTTCTTCACTCGGTTATTCTTCTTCTCAGGGTCACTGGGTTCTCCAGCTCGCGCTCAATCCTCAGGGTGGAGGCTTTGCTTCAGCTCTTTTATCCCTGTGAAGCCCAAACCATTAAAAACGTGACTGAAAATTCAAAGAAACTCAGCTCTTTGAAACTGAAACCTTTATCGGTCGTTCTGAACAACCAAAAAAGATGTAAATGTAAAATGTAACTCGTGTTCAGAAATGCTAAAAAATAAAAACCCACGGAATGAGTAAGTTTTTGAACACCTTTTGTGTTTTACAGCCTTTTATTTCTTCCCCTCATCATCTTCTTCCTCTTCCTCTACTGCTTCTTCTTCTTTTTCTTCCTCTTCTTCTTCTTCTTCTTTTTCTTCCTCCTCTTCTTCTTCTTCTTCCTCTTCTTCTTCTTCTGCAAAACTTGTAAACCGCTATATCGGGAACAAATCATTCCATTGATCTAACTTCTTATTATTTTCCGATATCATTGGCCCTTTAAAAATCGGGTGTAAAGGGCGTCGCATTTCTTTTTACATTCATTATTATTTAATTCGATTTTAAAGTTTAAAGTGAGTGGGGGGTAACTTAAGGAACCAAAATGTTCCTGACATTTTGAGAAATAAGAGCTGAAGCAACTGCAAAACAACACTCCTCGATTCAGAGCTCAAAATGCTTTGGTTTTTAAATAAAGCTCATTATTTAAAAGGAAAGGAAGGATTACAAGCTCTCGACATGTCACCACAGCTTTTTTAGCAGAGTAACGCTAGTCTTTGAACGCTTGTTGGCTTCTTTTATTTGTTTATTCCAGCTACCTTTGTTCCACAGTGCAACCAAAATAACCTTTTTTGACGCTCCTTGCTTTATAGAACCATCTAACGAGCTTTGTTTTCTCTCTCAGAGCGAGTAAAGAGATGTGGAGCACCCAGACGAAGAGCTCGATGAAAGGCAGCAAAGCCATCAGCCAGGACAAGAGCATCAAGAACAGGGCTGAGAAGGAACGGTGAGAAGGTGCACTTGTTTGCGCTTTGAAGCTTAACCAAACAGATGCACCGTGTGGATTTCATCCTGATGTTTTGTTCCTCTTGAGATCAGAGCAGCAGCAGGAAACAGAGCGTTCTTCTCTAGTGTTTCTAGCGTTTGGAAGTCTTGAATTGTTTTCCATGGTTTTTATACTAACATTAGTTATATTTTTAACATATTCCAAGTGTTTGCTGCATATCTGTTGCGCTTTGTTTCGCTATGGGTATGCTGTTTTATTTTATCGTGGCCCATTATGATTGTGAAAGGTTAACCTTTTGATTTTTGGAGTCTCTAACAACAGGTTGACCTGCATCAAAAACACTTTCATTGTCACTTTCAAACACTTTCGTTCGTACTAAACCCCCTCTTTATGTGATGCGACCTGAACTGCTCATGGAGCGGCTGTAAGGGGCCTTTCAGACTGGCATCTGTACTCCGTTTCCAAAAAACCCTTAGCTCTGGTGTAAGAAATTCTTTTGTTTCCCTGAACCCTTTCTGAAAGCGCTTCCAGAGGGAGTCTATGAAACGGTTCCTGCAGAAATACAATTTGGCTTCTAAAGAAGTCTCTTAAGTCAGCTTTTCGTTTATTTGACATTGTGCCACTTGAAATTTCTGCTCATTAAGCATAGAGGTGTAAAAGTGAATGAAAATGAAATGTCAGCTTTTAAAATATTTTAGGCTAGTGCGACTTAAGCTAAATAAAATCTAAAAGGCCAATATCTCACCAGTAACTGAACTCTGTTGTGAAGTTCTGAAGTAAAGAGCGGCTCCACCCACAGGGGCACTTCATTCTACAACAGCGGGAACAGCCAATCACACGTTAACAGTAACTGTCAGCAACCAATAGATGAACATAGATTGTCAAAGGGAATGAGCTTCAACTTTAATGACTGTTGA
Organism: Danionella dracula; assembly: GCA_900490495.1. NCBI lineage: Eukaryota > Metazoa > Chordata > Actinopteri > Cypriniformes > Danionidae > Danionella > Danionella dracula. Next base: position 5,555 of record UELW01000809.1, read on the forward strand.
TGATTTCTTTCGGTCAGAGCGCTTGATATACAAACCAGCTCTCGTTTTACTCTTTTCACATGTTGTTTGGGCTGTAAAAACTGGAGGAGACATACACTGCCTTTCTCAAAAACTACGTCTGTGAGCTCAAGGCTTGATTTTTTATTTAACCTCAAGACATCTCGCTTTAAAAAACGCAGCTAATGAAATGTTATCATAACTCGTGTATCTCTCGTGGGATTCGCTCAGTGGTAGAGCGCACGCCTTGCATGTATGAGGTCCTGGGATCAATCCCCAGCATCTCCACGAGTGGCATCGGTGATTTCCCCTTCTGTAAGTCGCTTTGGACAAAAGCATCAGCCAAATGCAGAAATGTAAATATCTCTCTCTCTCTCTCTCTCTCTCTCTCTCTCTCTCTCGTGTCCACACACACGTGTTTCTTCTGCAGGAGAGTTCGTGAGCTGAACAGCACCAACACACGGAAGTTTCTCACCGAAAGAAAGCAGGTAACGATTCTACTTTTGATTCTTTATTTTCAGTCCTTTTAAAAAGGAATTATTCACCCGATAAAACTGTCCGTGTTATTTTCCCATTCGGGAATATTTTCACCATTCCATTAACCCTGCGTTTATTGCATTTAACGGTGCAGAAAAGCAGTGTGAAAGCACACTGAACAAGCTGATTTCATTCATTTTGTCAAGTGTTAGGATGCTTTTTGTGGGATGAAATAAAATCTGCCTCTTTGGTTTCCAACAAGTGATCGCTAAAGTGAAACACAGCGGCTCTTTTCCGCTTTTCGTTTTATGTTAGCACATTAAAAAGCTTTAAATTGCTCCATTAAAATGATACGTTGGTGCAGCTTCGTTAATGTTTTACTCCCTCCTGAGCTTCTTTTTATTCTGTTGTAGAGACGCTAATGAACTACATGCGTCATGCTTTATAGCTGCGCTTCTAATGCTGTAACTGCACTGTTTGATTGACAGCTGGCAATGAAACAGAGCGAGGAGAGCGAGAGACTGCAGGCGGCGCAGCGGGAGCGACTCGACAGGCTGCAGAAGCACAAGCAGGAGGTCTAGTTCTCCATAACATTTGATTCTTTCCTGCTGTGCAGAACCCTGCGAATGCGGCGAGCCCGACACTTTCTCACTGACTCTCCAATCAAGGATCTATTTCTGTAAAGAGAAAGAATAGAGTTCTCCTGGTGGAGAGAGGAAAATATTAGCGCCGATCCTGGACTTTCAAATAGAGGGAGCTCATAGTTGAATAAAAAAAATTATAATTCCTCAGCACATTTATGCATTTAGCAGATGCTTTTGTCCAAAGCGACTTACATTAGGGGAGAGACAATATGAGATTTGTTACACCGTCAAAGTCTATCTCAGGTCGCTCGTAGTAGAAGTTGTATCAGCTGATAAATCCAAAAATACTAACTGTAGTGTTACTTTAAAGCAGTTTATAAAAAAAATTAAGGGTTCTTATACTGTTTTAATGAATGTGCCTCATTCAGTTTAGATTGTTTAGTTGAAAAAAACTCAACTAAACTAGGCTACTTTGTTGCTATTCTCTCTTTATATCCCCCTCATGCGAGATTTAATTGATGGTTGATCTATGTATAGATATTTAGATTAGTAGATAATGTTATTAGTAGATTATGTCTATTATCTATAGTCATTTTTTAACACTTTTATTGTCTACAGGAGCCCTAATCCTCTTTCGTATTAAAGGAAGTCAGTGACTCACTGTAAAAATGTGATATGATCAATACGTGGTTCATATTACACAAACTATATACTATATAGTAATATACATTTGAATGTTTTGAACATTACATTTTGAATTACAAATCATGGAACATAGAATATGATTTTGAATGATTCAATGCACTCAAATAGACGCTGTCATTTTAAGAGCTGCATTTCTCAGCTTGTTACACCGTCTACAGAGAAATTAATAAAATAAAATAATAAAACAACAAAAAAACTGTGTTCACCCATTTTTATATATATATAATATATATATATATATAAAATACACAACACATGGTGGGTGTTGTTGGGAGTCTTCTGGAACTAGCCTTAAGTGATCAGTCGAGAAATTACAACTTCAGTCACTTCCTGTTACGAACACGGAGGGAAATTTTAGGATCTGTCCCAAATGGCACGTGAAGTGCATAAGCCAATAGGGTGTTTACGACCTGCAGTGTTCTAACTAGCATCCTTCATGCGGTCTTCGGAGAAACCTGCATCGGTGCAAGCTTTGCAGACCTTTACAAACCAGAATTCTTTGCGAATGATCAATCGGACGATTGTTAGGTGGAGCTCACTCAGATCGGAGATATGACGGGCAACTAAGTGACTCGTAAATATTTATCAGAGAAATGACTCAGCAATTTATTATTTCGCTTTTTAAACAAAATGTGAGTATACAGTCCTAAACAGATCGTGTACCAAAACTCAAACATTGAGTAACATTAATCCCAATTCTTTTGAGAGTCTCACGTCTTAATTCTCTGTGAATTAACGATGCGTAAACTTCTGCAGAATTACAAATCTTTTTGCAGAAACCGTGATGAATCTAAAGCAGGTAATGTATTTCATCGAGTTGAATGGCAGCTTTGTAGTAAACACCAGAGGAGCTTTTCCTGTTTCAGGCGAGACGCGAAGAGGACGCGAGTCTGTCCCAGAATCAGAATCAGAATCAGAAAGATGTTTATTGCCAAGTGAGCATGTGCACACACTCAAGGGATTTGTTGTGGGTGAGGGGTACTCCCCAGTGTTGGACAACAAAAAAGACACAATAACGTTGCACAGTAACACAGGTTATATAAGTAAATTGCTCAAGTTAAAAGTAAATTGAATACAGTAGTATATAAAGCCTAGAGCAACCTCGAGGACCTGAGTCTAGGGCCCCAAGGGTCTGGCTTTCATGACGTCACCAGAGTGTGCACTCGCGTGAAGTCCACAAGTCTAGAGTGTGCAATTTGGGACAAGGCCAGAGAAATGGGGCAGAAGAAATTAGAAGTGGTTCTTTATGGTTTTTCTGACTATAGAACAGTATTTCCTTTTTTTAGACGTGCTTTTGATCAGACGATGAAATAAAAACAAAGTGCATCAAATGCATCCCAATGAAATGTGTGGCGGGTTTAATTGTTTAAACACTGTAGACACTCTACTTTAATATGATGCGTGGAAGATGTGGGATGGAAGAAAAGTGCACAGCAGGAACGAGCTGTTTGATGATGCATGGACCTGTCACCGAAGCGTTCGATCATCACTCACTTTGACTCTTGATCTGCTCTTTCATTCAGCTGCTGAACTCGTGCTGTGAGAAATCACGAGGACAAGGTAGGATTTCCTCTCACAAATCAATTTCACAACACCCCTCATTTCCATCAGTCTTCCATCCCTCGCGCTATCAATCCGTCATATCCACGAATTCCTGCCTAGCGTTTACATGCATTCATCAACGTTATCAACAGTTGTGAAGTGTATGGTTTAAAGTTTAACAGGGCTTGTGGAAAAACCAATATATGGTTTTTGTATTTTGTTTAGTAATTATCTTGGCTTGAAATAACCAATGTTCAGATCTAGCATATTCCGCGTTTCCTGACGTTCCGCTTTTTCTGAGCCAAGTTTCTGCCTGATTTCACTCCAAGATGCTTGAAGCTACTGACTTAAAATGTTTTTCGAACTGGTCTCACGTTGTGTGCTATAACATTTCATACTAGCACCACTAAAGGAATTCTGGGAAATTGCTGAGAATGCTGGGAAATTTTCCATTGACTTAATATTAATAATTATAATGTGTTCAATTACTCTGGTGGTGATAAGCTACATGGTAGTGCTCAGCTGCTCTGGGGCAGGATGACAGGACGTGGCTACCATTCCAAGCCAAAGGCCTCCTGAACACCACCAAACACCCCACCAATCTCAAACATCCACCAAACACCCTACCAGTCTCACACGTCCACCAAACACCCCCCACCAGTCTCACACGTCCACCAAACAACCTCCACCAGCCTCACACGTCCACCAAACAACCCCCACCAGTCTCACACGTCCACCAAACACCCCCACCAGTCACACGTCCACCAAACAACCTCCACCAGCCTCACACGTCCACCAAACACCCCCCACCAGGCCCACACATCCACCAAACACCCCCCACCAGCCCCACACATCCACCAAACAACCTCCACCAGCCTCACACGTCCACCAAACACCCCCTACCAGTTTCACACGCCCACCAAACAACCTCCACCAGCCTCACACATCCACCAAACACCCCCACCAGTCTCACACGTCCACCAAACACCCCCCACCAGTCTCACACGTCCACCAAACACCCCCACCAGTCTCACACGTCCACCAAACACCCCACCAGTCTCACACGTCCACCAAACACCCCCCACCAGTCTCACACGTCCACCAAACACCCCCCACCAGTCTCACACGTCCACCAAACACCCCCTACCAGTCTCACACGTCCACCAAACACCCCCACCAGTCTCACACGTCCACCAAACAACCCCCTACCAGTCTCACACGTCCAGTCCACACGTCCACCAAACACCCCCCTACCAGTCTCACACGTCCACCAAAACACCCCCTACCAGTCTCACACGGTCCACCAAACCCCCCCACAGTCTCACACGTCCACCCAAACAACCTTCCACCAGCCTCACACGTCCACCAAAAACACACCCCCTACCAGTCTCACACGTCCACCAAACACCCCCTTACCCAGTCTCACACGTCCACCAAACACCCCCCACCAGCTCCACACATTCACCAAACACCCACCTCCCCCACACATCCACCAAACATCCCCCACCAGTCACTCTCATCCACCAAACATCCCCCACCAGTCTCACACTCATCCAAACAGGGTAAAGTGGGTGAAGTGGCTGGCCCAGGGCCACAATGACAAAAGCAAGGATTGAACCGCCAACTTTCCGGTTACAGGACGACCAACTCCACCACTGTGCCATCTTTCTGCCACTTAACATAGGCGAAAACTTTGACCAGCTGTAGATCAGATGAGAATTTCATAGTGTATCAGTCTGTACCCTATCATTGTAAAAGACTAATTGCAATTGGTCAGCATACAGACATTAGGGATGACTCAATAGACTTAACAAGCCAATCGGTACTTGGGAATTATCATAAATATATTAAGCCCTACCGACATTGCAACTATCTTGTAAACAAAGAGAGATGCAGAAATTGAGGAGGACATTTTATCAAAGTCATCTCTTTGCATAAATTAGTTAAGCCACACCCACTTTGCTGCAGAAACATAATGGCTGAACATTTTATAAATGAAGCAACATGCAGGTGCAGCGGTTGGTTTATCTTAACCTTACGGGAGAGGATATTTTCTCCTAGTTAAGCTCCACCCACTACATAAATGTCATGGCTGATGCAGTTAAAGACTGCACCAATTTTTACTCCAATGCCCCCTACCGTATGGTGTTGGTTTTTCTCTTTTGCTCAGCTTTTACAATTTCCTGGTTTCCATCATTCTCTCTCTCTCTCTCTCTCTCTCTCTCTCTCTCTCTCTCTCTCTCTCTCTCTCTCTCTCTCTCTCTCTGAAATCAATCTGAACTTTTATGTGTCTCAAATCTCAAATTAAAACCCTGAAAAACAATCTTTCTAAATTGATTTGCTGTGGGTGTGCTCTATTGTCCAGAAATTACAGTCATAAATAAAAACATCAGGTAACAGAACAGAAAAAATAATTGTGTGGGCTCAAGCACTCTTTACTGAATCATGAAGTCACACATAGTGTACAAAGCACAATCCAATACAGAGCTATATAATTTACAATAGTTATTTATCAAATACCAGCCACTATGTCTCCAACTTTTACTCCAATGCTCTCTGGTAAAAAAAGTTATGTATGAGGGTGAAGGTTTTTCTCTGTTATATGAACTCACAAAGCCAAGATATGGCTGGGCTCTCCTCGGTCAAATCAATTTTACAGCACCTCCCCGGTTCCCATCATTCCTTCTTCTCTCTCTGTATGAAACTCATGTCCATCACAACTACTGTATGAACTGTTTTTCTGTATCTTCAGACACTACCTATATATTAGTCCTGGTAAGTTGACTTTCAGAAAATAAGCGAGGATAGGTGCACAGACCAAACTTTCTTGCAGAATATTTTATTGATCAATTCTATAGGTTCAAACTGCATCAGTATTTTTTATATATGAATGATAGGCAAGGCAAGGCAAGTTTATTTGTATAGCACATTTCGTACACAGAGTAATTCAAAGTGCTTTACATTGGAAATAAAGAGTAAAAAGAAAGTGGATACATTAAAATCAAGCATAAAAAAGTCATATAAATCAAACTGATTTAAAACACTGAAATTTAAAACATCGATTAAAACAAATATTAAAATTTGAAGTACTGAGGTAAAATAGTTGTTCGGACGTTGGTGCTCAGTCGACAAAAGCGCAACTAAACAGGAGAGTCTTTAGCCTGGATTTAAACGTGACTAAAGTGTTGGCACCCTTGATCTATCCTTTGGATAGTAAAATGTAAATGTAACAATTCCATATATGGGACCATGAAACCAATATTCACCTAATGTGTCCTTGGAGTTATTAGATATCAACACACAAATACGTCAAAGAACACATTTGGAGAACACTTCAACATTTTATAATGAAAATTTGTAAAAATCACAATCACTGTGTAGTTAAGTTTGCACCAACTTTTACTCCTATGCCCCCTACTGGTCTAAATATGTAAGCACTTTTTTCAACCAAAGGCAAGAGGGTGATGGCTTTGTCTGTTATTCAGCGGTTGACCTCACAATTAATCAATCAAGTTTTTGTCTAGCGCTTCTTTAGCAGTTGCTTTCAAAGCAGCTTCACAAAGTCCTCGTGAGGATCAGGTAGAGTAGATAGGAGATCCCTCTTTGAGGCCCCTGGGAGCCTCGCTGACTGAGGCAGGTGCTAATCACCTCCCCAGCATAAAGAATATACAAACAATGACGAGATGTGTCTGGGCTCTCCTCGCACAAATAAGGTTTTAGCACCTTCCTGTTTTCCATCATTTCCTGGTTCCCTCGCTGTATGAAACTACTGTATGAGTTATTTCTCTACCTGGTAGTGCAGGCAAGTGGACGTTTAGTAAATAAGAGAGCAAACTGACCAAAACATTTTACAGAGAAGTTTATTGATCGATCCTATACGTTTGAACTGAAGACTTTCAATTCTAATAATAGTAAACTATCAATTTAAAAATGATAAATGTGGGGTCATAAAACCCACAAATGTCAGTCATTTGATATCAACACTCAAATCTGTCAGGACGTGTTAGAGCATATTTGGAGAATGCTTTAATTTGTGCAAATAAAACTTGGTGAATATCACCATCACTGTGTAGTTAAGGTTTGCACCAATTTTTACAACATTTACTCAATTTACTCCAAATTAAAAGCAATTTTTCTAACCAAAGGCAAAAGGTTGAAGATGCTGCTCTGTTTTTCAGCTGTTGAACTCGCAATGCCAAGATATCTGCTTGCATAAATCAGTTTTACAGCATCTCCCCGGTTACCATCCTTCTTTCTTCTCTCTCTGTATGAAACTCATGTCCATCACGACTGAAACACAGTTTACTGAGCGGTGTTAGTCCTCCTCACAGCGTCAGGGTTTGTTTTAGTTCATCTGGAAGCGTGGAATCATCCAGAGACGACCGCTTGTTCTCTTTTTGTAAACAACAGTGTAAAAATTAATTGCATTCTAAATGTTGTTTCTTTCACAACAAAGTTGACCTTTCTCTTGAGTTACTTGCGTGCCTACCCAAGTCCTTGAAGCTGCACTTCATTCGAATTAATAAAGAGCTTTCACTCAGCGCTGTCAAGTTCTCAGAAAAGGCCTTTTTGTCACTTTTGGAACTTATTAGAGCAAGAATATTCTCATGATTTAGGTTTTTACAGAAAAATAATACCATGTTTATTCCTTTTAGAATTTAATTTGAAGGTAAAAAAACTCATTGCAAATGGTGTACGTATAGAGAGGGGTGCTGGTGCGGTGGCGCTGAAATCTGACTGGCCACCACAGGTGCCGCCCCAGAATGCTTCAAACCGATTGGATCGTTCAAAAATTATTCAGGAATTCGGTGTGAGGGAGGTTTGCATCGCGACAAATGCACGTTAACGTTTGCCAGTGACTTTTTTTTTTTGCACTTGTTTTAGGCGTGCATGTACATGTTTAGAATCTGACACGTGAGATGTCCAAAGTTTCATTCACAAAACAGATGTATCGCCCTGTGTGCCCAAAAATACATTTTCTAGCATTTCTGTTTGTTTTTCTGATTTGCAACAAAGCTTATAGGAAGTCATTTTTTTTTAAATAAGTGTTTTGATATTTTGTATTTACATTTTTTACCCCATAGATGCCTGAGGACACACGCGAGCAAGATGCACCTGAATGTTCAATTATTAGCTGTGTTTGAATTTTGAAATGTTTTGCTTTGATTCATTACAATAATCTTACTGGAAAAACAGAGGCTTCACTTAAATTTCTGCTTATGAATATATAAATATGTTTATTTAAAGCATTAAATTCAGAAGGCTCTAGTACTCAACATATTTACCCTTAATGCGGCACATTTCAGCTTTTAAACTTCAGCAATCGCATTTAAAAGTCCAGCTATCGTTGGCAGCCTGGAAAATTTTCTTATCATTTCTACAAAAAAATGCTTGGTGCTGTCCCAGATTAAAAGTCACTAAGTGGATTTCTACTGTTTCTGTATTAAAATAAAATATTTTGTTTCAGGTACAGTTGTAGAAGTTTTTATGAAGATGCTGAAAATCACAAACCAATTTGATTTTGAAGTAAATGCCAGAATGCTTTTCATAAATCCACGAATGACTGATTCAGCGTTTCACATGCTTCACATTCCTCACTGCTTCTGCGCTTCGTAATGTTTCATTTTTTTAAAGAGCTGGATTTGCTTTTGATTTGAATAGAGTTCAGAAAGGACTTGGGCTTCTTTTCTCTTGATTCTTTTCAATCAGAAGACGATAGTAAATAAATTTAACTGAAAACTCTCACAGATGGATTCTCAGGAAGTGATTTAGATCCGTCCTCATCCGCGTAACACATTCACAATGCTGTTTGTGAGTGCTGCGTTGTGCTCGTCTCATGCGTGAGCTTCAATCAATGGACAGGATTTGTGAGTTCTGCTTTTTGCTGCTCAAGTCTCGCGTCATGCTGAGCTCTGAAAGATGAAACTCTGTTGTTTGTGTTAAAAGAATAGCTCAGCTGTGGCCTGACTCAAAAATCAGGGTTTGAGTCTGGCCCCGATTCACGAGGCACTCTTAAATAATTTTTTCTATCTGTTGTTTAACAGGAAATATGAATTTTAAAAATGTTTCTGGGATAAGAGCAAATGTTCTTGAACATCATGCGTGGTTTTAACGGGCGATTCATTCTCAAAACAATATAATTATTATTCCAAACAAAAGCCTTTCAGTGATTCCTCTCACATCGATGATGTGTTTTCACTGAACGAACATGCGTTGAATGTTGGTTTTGCTCCAGGGTGGATTTTTTAGGCTCGTTGCACGCAACGGCAACAGATCTGACCAATCACAAAGCAGCTTGTTACCATGGCACTCAAAAGATTTAACATGGCAGACCAGTCGATTGGCTTTGTGTTTGCGAATAGCACTCTTGTCGTGTATATTCTTTACCTTTTTGGCATTTCTTCATGGGGTAGGCTGGGGTTTACGACGAGCTGAGAAAAGAAAAACCTCACTGGTGTGCTTGTGCATGAAACCCCTGAACGCACGCCTCAGGCACTCGTGTTTTGGGTCAATCAGGTCTCTGAGGCTTCTCTGGTGTCAGCAGCACCAGCAGCTCCTCAAACAGAGCTGCAGCTCCTGTACCGAACAATGAAACCCTCAGATTCCTCTCCGTTTGAATAAAGATTGCAACCGGAATGTTCTACTTTTTCCGTGTTGTTACTGCAAAACTGTCATCATTGCTTGATGAGGATTATTGGCATCGCGTTTGATGTGTATATTACCGTGTGTTTAAATTTTATGAGGTAATATTCATTTTTTTAATTGTTAATCTCTCCCGATGTGCAAAGGCCTCAACATACAGTTTTGCCAACTTATCGACTTTTAAAAAATAAGATGACTATTTGGCAAATCTAGGGATTCTTCTGTCTTTAAGCATCTTTTGATGTCATTTTGATCCTTTTTTTCCACGCACTCCCTTTGAGCTTTTAAGATTTGGCCACTTCCATAGATGGGCACCCACATATAAAATTGCCAATAACTGATGCTTTTCATTTAAAGGTGCCATATCATGTCCCTTATAAATGATTGATAATAAATATTTGCCCCTCTAGCGTATCACTGCACACTTAATAACCTTCAGAAAGCGGCATTTATTATAAACAGTGTTTTTGAATCTCCTCAAATGATTGTGCTCCTCAAATTGAGTCATATTCCTCCTGTTGCTCCCACTGTCATGCTTCAATCACGCCCCCTGCTGGGTTTAACTGGTTGACACACAGAACATCCACTCATTTCTGATGAATACATTCATCTTTTGGAGCCTGAGACATGAAAAAAACACTTTTTCTTTTCGTTGTTCTTCACGTCTGGGTCAGTCAGCGCATACGTTTTTCATTGAGATGGGCTGCAATAGTGCTTCATCTGATTGGTTAGTGGGCGGTGCTTCGGCCAATGGGCGTGGCTATGACCATCTAGCTGTTTTGAGCTCCCAGAAAAGAAAATAGGATTACACAACATGAACCAATCTGACTCGAGGAATGATTTTGATGAGAGAACAACACTCTGAAAAGGGGAAAAATTGATAGTCAAATTGTGGAGAAGACTAATAAAAATTTTAATGTTCTTCAGATTTCATATGTTTAACCATTGCGAATATACAACTGAACAATAAAAGAGATTTACATCTTTTGAGAAAGGGTCCAAAAGGTTCATCGTTAAACAGTTGAAAAGCAAAAACGGAACATTCAAACACGCGACACTCGTTCTAATCTTTCTGGAGCTCTAGGCTTTTATAGGATTCCTGCGAGTCAGCGCAGGAAAGAATGCCAACACAGGAGCCAAAACGTCCTAAAACAAGCACAGCTGTGAAACAAGAGAAGAAACACGGTGTTAGAGTAACCACATAAGGCTGATAAAGCTCGGCTTTTTTTGTTGGAGAGAAAAAACAAAGGGCTTCTGTCTCCAACAATCTTTTAAATGTTTCCTTTGTGTTTCCCTGAAGCTTTAGTGTTCGAATGCGCTCATTAGACTGTTTCTCTGTGATTGCAGCGCAGAACGAGTCCGTGCAGGAGGAACGCTCTCTGAGCAGCCCAGCACACGCTTCGGCACAGTGAGAACTCGGCTTTTTCATGCAAACATGCTTTTGAGCCCGGCTTGTTTTTTAAATGTGAATTTAGAAATCCTCTGAAATGAGATGCATGTTGTTGTGCTTGATGAATGAGGATGAATGGGTTCCTCTAAAGAGACGTCGCTGAATAAAACCACTTCTCTTCAACTCCTCAAAGTCTCTTAAGAGAGGACAGAGTGAAATGTCATCACATTAGTGCATTAAAAGCTCAAGGTAAGCTCAGATTTCTGCTCACGAAGAAGGAAAGGGATCTAACACCGGAGCTTTTCTCTTGTTATTTAAATGTGTTTTTACATGTATTCAATTCTACTCTGCTGGTAAAAAAAAGACATATCTAAAGGGAGAAACAAACCTTTTTTGAATGCATAATAAATACTTTATGACCTGCGTGTTAGCGATGAGCTAACCACAGCTCATCTAAACGATACTTACGAGAGACACTGATGTACAAGTATTACTTTATCGTATTTTTATATGTAAAAAAAGCCTGTGTGAAATGTTTAATTTTGTCTTGTTTTTATCCATATATGATCCTGTAACTGATGAGGTGAGTCGTGTGCGATGCATTTGATGATTTTATTCCTATATGAACTCACCGGACACTTTATTAGGTACACCTTGTTAGTTCCATGTTGGGTCCCCTTTTTGCCAAAAGAACTGCTTTAATCCTTCGTGGAATATATTTAATTGTTTGGATTAAAATGTATTAATTCGATTTTACTGTCGCACATACACAAATTTAAAAGAAGTATATTTGTGGAACTGCTACCATAGTATTTAATGTTATTTGTTAAGCTGATATACACTCTGTGTTCATAAATACAGACATGTTTTTGTTCGTAAGAGAACTGTGTGTGAACGAGAGGATAATTGTTATCGATCGTGAGCTGAGGCAGGTTTGTGAGGGCTTGCATCACTAACATCAATACTTTAGATCTCGTGCAACAAGCTCTGCTCTACTCCACTCCAGTGCAACGCTACATAAAAATATTGAGCGTTCTCTTTCGATTCATTTATGAAGTGCTCTTCTTTCTGACCTTGAGTCGCTTTAGGTTTGGATCTGGAGGAGTCGGAATTCCCTCACGTTGAAGTTCGCTGACGAAAGCAAGGTTTTATTCTGTGTACAGAGCTCACACTCGGTTCGGCGCGAGTAAAACGACTCGTGGGAATATTCTTGATTTTTAGGGTTGAATCCAGCCTTGAAGAAAGGAAGATTACTCAATTACTCTACACTTCGTTCATACGTTTATGAGGCATTTCTACTTTTTTGGAAACGTTACATAAAGCTGTCAAATATTTACAGTGAAATTTGATTTCAGTTTTTTTTTAAACCAGTCTTACAAAAAGAAACGTAATGTAAAACCAAATAATCCAGGCAGGGTTTCCGCTGGGTCTCGACAAGTCTAAATTGTAAAAGCCCAAATTTTAAACTTTAAAAAAAAAAATCATGGATTCACTGTTTTAGGTCTTAAATGGTTTTAAGCTCTTATTTTTCTGATGTTCATGTAAAACATCTGATGTGTTTTTGTTGTTGCTTGGGGTTGCCAGAGATTTATAAAATGCTAAATGCTAAATCCTAAATGCTAAAAAAAAGAATATAGAAAGTGTGGTTAGGGTTGCTAGAGTTTGAGAACATTTTGGCAAACACTCAAAAACATAAAAAGTGACGTTTAAGGCTGCCATAGTCTGAGAAAAGGCTCATATTCACTCAAAATCTTTTAAGTGATGGTTAGCATTGCCAGACATTGACATGACTCATAAATATTAAAATATATAAATGCGATTGTAAGGGTTGCCATATATTGAGAAAGTGTATCGCAGCTATTCTTGCAAATGCCAGTTTCCAAATCGATCGCTTCATAATAACCAAATTGATTTGAAAAGATTTTTTATTTTTAGAACTAAGAAAACTAGATATTTTGACAATTCACGTCTGATATTTTGATTTGATGGTGTATTTTAATAAAATGGAGGCATGTTGTGGTGTTTTCCATCGATCCAACAATAAATCAAAACGTTTTTATATGGCGCTTTTTTCAGCTGTTGTTTGAAAGCAACTTCACAAAGATCTAATGTGGAGCAAGAGTTAGAAAAGAGTTCCTATTGGACGATTCTATGGGGCAGAAATAGAACCTGATACCCACATTACACAACTTATTTACTTATTACACTACTTAATTGAAAAAAAAATGTTTTTATATACATAATATTATAAAACATAATAATAAAAATAATAAAAGTCTTTATTTTATAAAGCGCCTTTATATCTGGCTTCCCAAAGCGCTGTACAGAGAACAACAGTAAAACCGTACAAAAAAGCACATTAACAACAGAGATGAAATTAAGAAAAACAAGATAAAAACGAAATAGCTAGTCAGACAAGGAAATTAAAATCTAGGGCTAGCTAGAAGCAATATCAAGTATGAAATGTCAACAATCCTGAGGCGAGCATCACGGTGGCGCAGTGGGTAGCACGGTCGTCTCACAGAAAGAAGGTCGCTGGTTCGAGCCTCGGCTGGGTCGGTTGGTATCTCTGTGTGGAGTTCTCATGTTCTCCTCGTGATCGCGTGGGTTTTCTCCGGGTGCTCCGGTTTCCCCACGAGTCCAGAGACATGCGGAATAAGTGAATTGAGTAAGAACGATTGTCCATAGTGTTAAAGAGTGTGTGAATGTTTCCCAGTGATGGGTTGCGGCAGGGAAGGGCATCCGCCGCGTAAAACATATGCCAGAGAGTTGGCGGTTCATTCCGCTGTGGAGACCTTGAAAGGGAAGAAAGCCGACATGAAGATGAATGGATGGATGGATGGATGGAACAATCCTGAGGCAGTTTTTAAAAAGTGAGGTTTAAGATGAGATTTAAAAATGGTGTATATTGTAGCTCACCCTGAGGAGAGAGTTCCACAGCGTCGGAGCAGAGACAGAAAAGCTGTTTCCCGTAGTTTCAGTGCGCGAGTGAGCGAGGAGCAGAGCGGAGCGTACTACTCGGTGTGTAAGCGGTTAAAAGAGACGATAAGTACTCGGGGGAGAGCTTTATATGGGAGGGTCAGAATAATCAAACCTACTCGGAAGCGGAGCGGCATCCAGAGCAGGGATTTAAGAACAGGTGTGATGTGATTGTGTTTTCTGGTCCCGGTCAGGACACGAGCAGCTGAGTTATACAGCCAGCATTTTCAATACATAAAAAGATTGTAATAAAAACATTCACAATATATATTGAATAAACAAAACAGGAAAATTTGCATTGTTCAAGTCACATGATATTCATTTATGCTTCCCAAAAATCTTTTTCACTTGCCTTTGATGGCACAGGTTAGTCTTTCCAACCCAATACGGCTAAGATTTCCTTTTCCACAGTTTCAAAGATGGGCCTCAAGCAGATCGTCATCGTACCTTCTATCTAGCCAACATTTAATTAGAATTCACGTGAAACGGTATCGTGCTCATTACTGTCACCTGATGGCTTTGACAGATATCTTTATTTCCGAACGGCTCCTGAAGCGTCGCTATCCACCCCCGATCGGCCCTGGTGCTCCTGGAACGCTGGGGTTGCATCACGCACTCGGGTTCGAGTGTCTGGTGACCTTCTCACATGAAACACACAGAGACAAACGGTCCCTGATGGACGGAGCATGTCTCTTTAAAAAGGAAATCAAGAGTTTCGTCAAGCTGAAGCTTGAGCGAGAGCGCTGATTGGTTGGCAGGCCGTGATGCACACGATTAACTCAAGGTTGTGAGGATTTTTGACAACTTTGCAAGATTAAAGTGAAAACACGAGTTTGGATGTGAAACAGAGTGTTGGAACATTTTCACGTTTACATGAAGATCACAGTAAAACCGTTTCGATTCCTCTCAGCTCATGTGTTTTTCCTCTCTGTGTTAAATGTGTTTGCATGACGTGATCAAATATTTGTAGAGCAGAAATGCATGTTGTATGACGTCCGAAACTAACCTTTAATCTAATAATAAGGGCTATATGTAATTAATTTAACATTTGTGTCCTGTTTATAATGTAGGCTTTTGGAGGAATATTTTTTAAAAGGAGGTTCTTTGTATTTTGATTAAAAGAGACTTTTATTAAAATGTGATGACTTTTGACCTCAGGACGTGATTTTACAACGTGTCTGTGTTTATTGTGATTTTGGAAAACTGTATTTGTAGTAATATGTGAAATGTTAACGTATTGTTTATTGTGTGTGTGTTTATCAGTAGTTTTATTAGCTTTTTGGTTCTTGTTGTGAATGTAATGTATGTATGTGTTAACTTATTATGTATATTAATTAACATTGTGCGTGCGTGCGTGTGTAAATATAAAAATAACATTTTACATTTAATAAAACAAATGTAATGCAAGAAATTAGCAAATAATGTTTACTTAATTATAAAAATGACATCAGATCAGTATAAGTGAAAATTACAATTACTCAACAAAATGTTGATGTAAGTACCTAAACACTTTGTTGATTTTACTCAGTATTGTTATTTAAGTTCACTGGAAAAACTCAGTAAAAGAATGTTCAGTGTTGTCATATTGTTATCTGACTTGCGCCTCTAAATGTTTGTTTTATTTGTTTCTGTTTTTTTCCTTCCTGTGATAACAAATTAATTTGGATTCAAATTGATTTACAGTAGCGCATGCTCAACAGGGAAAATAAACAATACATGCGAAAAAAGAGAGTATAGCCCTTATAATTGTTAGTTTGCTTTTAAAATAGCTTCTTGTGTTTATAAAGAACTGTTTATGACAAACAAGTTGTGCCTAAGTGCGTTACAGAGTACAATCAGTAAAAAAAAACATAGTTCTATAAAATAAACATTCAAAAGAAAACATCATGTTAGAAATGTAACTTTAAAGAACACAAGAAGAATAAAATTCACACAACATACACCAACTCTTAAAAAGAAAAATAAATAATATTTTCTGCAGAGAATGAGTCTCGAAATCCAGAGTCCCCTAAACATACTGAAACAGGTCTCAATCCGAAATCAGGGACTAAACCCTAAAGAATTATAATGCACATCATCTAAAAGAAACACTCAACATTAACAACAAATGTTCGAAGCACAAACACTGGCTTTATATAACGGACCACAACAGAGAGATAAACATGCTTTTACTGGGAAGCACTTTGAGTTTTCTCTTCTAGATGTCTGTGTGTTCGTCTGCGCAGCTGCGGAAGTAATTAACTCTCACCTGCAGCACAGGTGGAGGCAGAGTGAGAGAGTTTCCAGAAACGCGTCTTCTTTTAATGAAAAAACTCTGTTTTAATCAGAATGTTCAAAACATTGTAAAGAAAGAATTCCGCGAGGACGATTCACCCTGGTTTGATGAACCTCGGAGCAGATCATGAGGAGCATCAGGAGAAGGTCAAGATCTGAAGGTTCAGCAGGTATTGTGCCTATGTTTGTTTGCTTGCTTGTTTGTTTGTTTGTTTGTTTGTTTGAGTTCGAGGAAGAACATACGCTGCGTTTTGTGTTGGAGCTAACTGAAGCTAGCGTTAGCATTGTAGCATACTTGCTGAATGTTTCTCCTTCTTTCTTCTGAACAATTAATCGAGTTTTAAATTATATTGAAAAATGAATTAACACAGTTTAAATGAAAAACCATTGATATGAGTTTAGCAGGAAGAAAATGTTTACTTTTATTGTTAGCCAGTGTTAAAAAGTGAAATTCTCAAGTTTACATGTTTATTACGGCAAATTTTAATTGGTTAAATATGGTATTTTTTAATTCTTTAATCTACACTAGTTTGTTAGATTAGTTTACTTTGTTCACATCAGGATTGATGTGTGTACAGTATTTGTATTATGTTATTCATACCAATTAATGCATCACAAGGTTTCAGTGCATTTATCTTTTTCTGATATGAATATTGTTCTGTTAAAACTTCGATGCTGATGATTACATCTGTTATACAACAGAAGAAGCTTTAGAAAACAAATGGTTTCACTATATTGTAAATCAGGACGAAACTATTGAATACGCAGCACAATTCAGGTGGGTACATCCGCAACTTAACTCTGCTTTTTACAAACTTGCACTGAAGTCTTACTCCAGAAATCTGTAGGACCTTCTAAATCTAGGAAAAAACAAACTGCATCCTCGTATTTGCAACCTCACAACAAAAACTATTTACTATGCTTTCAATTTACAACAACTAATGCTAGTATGCTTTATGGCGTTATCTTAAAAGAAAGAAAGAATAAAAGAAAATGACAATTAATGACAGTAAAAAAAAGTCTTCTGGAAGTCTGTTGAGACTAGCAGCAACAGGACGTAAACAACTTTGGCTACATAAGCGAGTTTTTAAGAGTGCACTGTTGGTCTAAAGGGGTTAAATATTTATTAGCAGTCATTTAAAAGTGGTATGATTTGGCATCTTTAATATAACCAATGTAAAGGCACATGTTTTTATACATTTCAGTTGTGACTGGTTTATTTGTCTTTTGTATTGTATTGGTATTATTTATATGGGCTCCGTGGGCCCCTGTCACTGGGTGAGTGGAGCGGCAGGCCCCGGAATCAGTGCGAAACATCACAAATGTTTTATCCGATTAATCGGTTAGTCACAAATGTTTTATCCGATTAATCGGTTAGTCACAAATGTTTTATCCGATTAATCGGTTAGTCACAAATGTTTTATCCGATTAATCGGTTAGTCACAAATGTTTTATCCGATTAATCTATTACATTATCAGTTGAACTTCTGGATACTAAAATATTTGATATTTGCCCTACTACATTCTTACACTGCTAGGCTGAATGACTGTAAAGAAACTTTTAGTAATATCAACAATATTAATCGAAGTAGCATCTTAAGTAGTGGCTTATTTTCAGCTTTGGAAATTACAGTGCATAGAGTACATTTTTGCTTAGTATAAAGATCACAATTCTGGAAACACTTTATATTTATTATAATATATAAATATTAGTAAAAGTATTTAAAGTAGTATAAATACTATTAAAAGTATAGTAAAATTAGACTTAACACTCTTTGCTTTAAATTTATAGAAATATCATGAAAAAATAATGTAATGATGCAAAGAATAATAATCACCCAAAACATGCGAGAAGAGTCTCAAAAGTTAGCGTCCTCGAGAATGAGGCTGCAAATCAACAATCAGCAATACGTGAATAAATCTCACACAGTTCGTTAATATTTCATAAGGAGCAGCTGAAAAACGTGAACCTGTTTTCAAACGAATTCAGATAAAATGCATACGTGTACGGATTGAGAGGGATATTTATGCTTTTAATTATAAATATATGAACATTGTTTTAATATGCGAATTGGATTTTGTACATTGGAATTGTGCTATTTATTTATGTACAACTGCGGTCTGTTTGAGATCGTTCTGGCCCCATACACGCAATATCGTTTTGTTAAATCCTTCTTGCAACAGTGTTCACAGGAACTGTGCCGCAGTTGCATCCGTTGTTTGTTTGTGTCTGGGGAGGTTGTTGGGTACGGTGTTTGTTTGTGTCTCAGGAGGTTGTTGGGTACGGTGTTTATTTGTCTCTGGGGAGGTTGTTGGGTACGGTGTTTGTTTGTGTCTCAGGAGGTTGTTGGGTACGGTGTTTGTTTGTCTCTGGGGAGGTTGTTGGGTACGGTGTTTGTTTGTCTCTGGGGAGGTTGTTGGGTACGGTGTTTGTTTGTGTCTCAGGAGGTTGTTGGGTACGGCGTTTATTTGTCTCTGGGGAGGTTGTTGGTACGGTGTTTGTCTCTGGGGAGGTTTGTGGGGTACGGTGTTTGTTTGTGTCTCAGGAGGTTGTTGGGTACGGCGTTTGTTTGTCTCTGGGGAGGTTGTTGGGTACGGTGTTTGTCTCTGGGGAGGTTGTTGGGTACGGTGTTTGTTTGTGTCTCAGGAGGTTGTTGGGTACGGTGTTTATTTGTCTCTGGGGAGGTTGTTGTGTACGGTGTTTGTTTGTGTCTCAGGAGGTTGTTGGGTACGGCGTTTTTTTGTCTCTGGGGAGGTTGTTGGGTACGGTGTTTGTTTGTGTCTCAGGAGGTTGTTGGGTACGGCGTTTTTTTGTCTCTGGGGAGGTTGTTGGGTACGGTGTTTGTTTGTGTCTGGGGAGGTTGTTGGGTACGGTGTTTGTTTTGTGTCTCAGGAGGTTGTTGGGTACGGTGTTTGTTTGTCTCTGGGGAGGTTGTTGTGTACGGTGTTTGTTTGTGTCTCAGGAGGTTGTTGGGTACGGCGTTTTTTTTTGTCTCTGGAGAGGTTGTTGGGTACGGTGTTTGTTTGTGTCTCAGGAGGTTGTTGGGTACGGCGTTTTTTTGTCTCTGGGGAGGTTGTTGGGTACGGTGTTTGTTTGTGTCTCAGGAGGTTGTTGGGTACGGCGTTTTTTTGTCTCTGGGGAGGTTGTTGGGTACGGTGTTTGTTTGTCTCTGGGGAGGTTGTTGGGTACGGCGTTTCTTTGTGTCTGGGGAGGTTGTTGGGTACGGTGTTTATTTGTCTTTGGGGAGGTTGTTGGGTACGGTGTTTGTTTGTGTCTCAGGAGGTTGTTGGGTACGGTGTTTGTCTCTGGGGAGGTTGTTGGTACGGTGTTTGTTGTGTCTCAGGAGGTTGTTGGGTACGGTGTTTGTCTCTGGGGAGGTTGTTGGGTACGGTGTTTGTTTGTGTCTCAGGAGGTTGTTGGGTACGGTGTTTGTCTCTGGGGAGGTTGTTGGGTACGGTGTTTGTTTGTGTCTCAGGAGGTTGTTGGGTACGGTGTTTGTCTCTGGGGAGGTGTTGGGTACGGTGTTTTCTCTGGGGAGGTTGTTGGGTACGTGTTTGGTTTGTGTCTCACGAGGTTGTTGGGTACGGTGTTTGTTTTTCTCTGGGGAGGTTGTTGGGTACGTGTTTTGTTTGTGTCTCAGGAGGTTGTTGGGTACGGTGTTTGTCTCGGGGAGGTTGTTGGGTACGGTGTTTGTTTGGTGTCTCACGAGTGGTTGGGATCGGTGTTTGTTTGTCTCTGGGGAGGTTGTTGGGTACGGTGTTTGTTTGTGTCTCAGGAGGTTGTTGGGTACGGCGTTTTTTGTGTCTCTGGGGAGGTTGTTGGGTACGGCGTTTCTTTGTGTCTGGGGAGGTTGTTGGGTACGTGCGTTATTTGTTCTGGGGAGGTTGTTGGGTACGTGTTTGTTTGTCTCTGGGAGGTTGTTGGGTACGGTGTTTTTTTGTCTCTGGGGAGGTTGTTGGGTACAGTGTTTTTTTTGTCTCTGGGGAGGTTGTTGGGTACGGTGTTTGTTTGTCTCTGGGGAGGTTGTTGGGTACAGTGTTTTTTTGTCTCTGGGGAGGTTGTTCAGTACGGCTTTATTTGTCTCTGGGGAGGTTGTTGGGTACGGAGTTTTTTTGTGTCTGGGGAGGTTGTTGGGTACGGTGTTTGTTTGTCTCTGGGGAGGTTGTTCGGTACGGCTTTATTTGTCTCTGGGGAGGTTGTTGGGTACGGTGTTTTTTTTGTGTCTGGGGAGGTTGTTGGGTACGGTGTTTGTTTGTGTCTGGGGAGGTTGTTGGGTACGGCGTTATTTGTCTCTGGGGAGGTTGTTGGGTACGGTGTTTGTTTGTCTCTGGGGAGGTTGTTGGGTACGGTGTTTGTTTGTCTCTGGGGAGGTTGTTGGGTACAGTGTTTTTTTGTCTCTGGGGAGGTTGTTGGGTACGGTGTTTGTTTGTCTCTGGGGAGGTTGTTGGGTACAGTGTTTTTTTGTCTCTGGGGAGGTTGTTCAGTACGGCTTTATTTGTCTCTGGGGAGGTTGTTGGGTACGGTGTTTTTTTGTGTCTGGGGAGGTTGTTGGGTACGGTGTTTGTTTGTCTCTGGGGAGGTTGTTCGGTACGGCTTTATTTGTCTCTGGGGAGGTTGTTGGGTACGGTGTTTTTTTGTGTCTGGGGAGGTTGTTGGGTACGGTGTTTGTTTGTCTCTGGGGAGGTTGTTCGGTACGGTGTTTTTTTGTGTCTGGGGAGGTTGTTGGGTACGGCGTTTATTTGTCTCTGGGGAGGTTGTTCGGTACGGTGTTTTTTTGTGTCTGGGGAGGTTTGTTGGGTATGGTGTTTATTTGTGTCTGAGGAGGGTTGTTGGGGTACGGTGTTTATTTGTGTCGAGGAGGTTGTTGGGTACGGTGTTTATTTGTCTCTGGGAAGGTTGTTGTGGTACGGTGTTTATTTGTGTCTGAGGAGGTTGTTGGGTACGGTGTTTATTTGTCTCTGGAAAGGTTGTTGGGTACGGTGTTTATTTGTCTCTGGGAAGGTTGTTGGGGGTACGGTGTTTATTTGTGTCTGGGGAGGTTGTTGGGTACGGTGTTTATTTGTCTCTGGGGAGGTTGTTGGGTACGGTGTTTATTTGTGTCTGGGGAGGTTGTTGGGTACGGTGTTTATTTGTGTCTGGGGAGGTTGTTGGGTACGGTGTTTATTTGTGTCTGAGGAGGTTGTTGGGTACGGTGTTTATTTGTCTCTGGGGAGGTTGTTGGGTACGGTGTTTATTTGTGTCTCAGGAGGTTGTTGGGTACGGTGTTTATTTGTGTCTCAGGATGTTGTTGGGTACGGCGTTTATTTATCTCTGGGGAGGTTGTTGGGTACGGTGTTTGTTTGTGTCTGGGGAGGTTGTTGGGTACGGTGTTTATTTGTGTCTGGGGAGGTTGTTGGGTACGGTGTTTATTTGTCTCTGGGGAGGTTGTTGGGTACGGTGTTTATTTGTGTCTCAGGATGTTGTTGGGTACGGCGTTTATTTATCTCTGGGGAGGTTGTTGGGTACGGTGTTTGTTTGTGTCTGGGGAGGTTGTTGGGTACGGCGTTTATTTGTGTCTGGGGAGGTTGTTGGGTACGGTGTTTATTTGTCTCTGGGGAGGTTGTTGGGTACGGTGTTTATTTGTCTCTGGGGAGGTTGTTGGGTACGGTGTTTGTTTGTGTCTCAGGATGTTGTTGGGTACGGCGTTTATTTGTCTCTGGGGAGGTTGTTGGGTACGGTGTTTGTTTGTCTCTGGGGAGGTTGTTGGGTACGGCGTTTATTTGTCTCTGGGAAGGTTGTTGGGTACGGTGTTTTATTTGTGTCTCAGGAGGTTGTTGGGTACGATGTTTATTTGTGTCTCAGGATGTTGTTGGGTACGGCGTTTATTTATCTCTGGGGAGGTTGTTGAGTACGGTGTTTGTTTGTGTCTGGGGAGGTTGTTGGGTACGGTGTTTATTTGTCTCTGGGAAGGTTGTTGGGTATGGTGTTTATTTGTCTCTGGGGAGGTTGTTGGGTACGGTGTTTATTTGTCTCTGGGGAGGTTGTTGGGTACGGTGTTTATTTGTGTCTGAGGAGGTTGTTGGGTACGGTGTTTATTTGTCTCTGGGAAGGTTGTTGGGTACGGTGTTTTATTTGTGTCTAGATGTTGTTGTACGATGTTTATTTGTTCTCAGGATGTGTTGTTGTTACGTCTTTTTATTTATCTCTGGGGAGGTGTTGAGTACGGTGTTTGTTTGTTTCTGGGGAGGTTGTTGGGTACGGTTGTTTATTTGTCTCTGGGAAGGTTTTGGGTACGGTTTTATTTTGTCTGAGGGAGGTTGTTGGGTGCGGTGTTTATTTGTCTCTGGAAGGTTGTTGGTACGGTGTTTATTTGTGTCTCAGGAGGTTGTTGGGTACGATGTTTTATTTGTGTCAGGATGTTGTTGGGTACGGCGTTTATTTTCTCTGGGGAGGTTGTTGGTACGGTGTTTGTTTGTTCTGGGAGGTTGTTGTGTACTGTGTTTGTTTGTCTCTGGGAGTTGTTGGGTACGGTTGTTTTGTTTTGTCTCTGGGTATGTTGTTGGGTACAGGTTGATTGTCCTCGGGGAGGTTTGTGGGTACATCGTTTATGTTTCTGGGAGGTTGTTGGGTACGGTGTTTTGTTTAGTGTCTGGGGAGGTTTTGGGTACGGTTTTTTTTGTCTCTGGGAGGTGTTGTGTAGGTGTTTGTTTGTGTCTCAGGAGGTTGTTGGGTACGTTGGTTGTTTGTGTCTCGATGTTGTTGGGTACGGCGTTTATTTATCTCTGGAGGGTTGTTGGGTACGGTGTTTGTTTGGTTCTGGGGAGGTTGTGGGTACGGTGTTGTTTGTCTCTGGGGAGGTTGTTTGGTACGGTGTTGTTTGTCTCTGGGGCGGTTGTCTGGGTACGCGTTTATTTGTCTCGGGGAGGTTGTTGGGTACGGTGGTTTGTTTGGTGTCTCAGGGGTTGTTGGGTACGGTGTTTTATTTGTCTCTGGGGAGGTTGTTGTGTACGGTGTTTGTTTGTGTCTCAGGAGTTGTTGGGTACGGTGTTTGTTGTCTTGGGAGTGTTGGGTACGGCTTTATTTGTCTCTGGGGAGGTTGTTGGGTACGGGTTTGTTTGTGTCTGGGGAGGTTGTTGGGTACGGTGTTTATTTGTCTCTGGGAGGTTGTTGGGTACGGTTGTTATTTGTCTCTGGGGAGGTTGTTGTGTACGGTGTTTGTTTGTGTCTCAGGAGGTTGTTGGGTACGGTGTTTATTTGTCTCTGGGGAGGTTGTTGGGTACGGTGTTTGTTTGTCTCTGGGGAGGTTGTTGGGTACGGCTTTATTTGTCTCTGGGGAGGTTGTTGGGTACGGGTTTGTTTGTGTCTGGGGAGGTTGTTGGGTACGGTGTTTATTTGTCTCTGGGGAGGTTGTTGGGTACGGTGTTTATTTGTCTCTGGGGAGGTTGTTGGGTACGGTGTTTGTTTGTGTCTCAGGAGGTTGTTGGGTACGGTGTTTGTTTGTCTCTGGGGAGGTTGTTGGGTACGGTGTTTATTTGTCTCTGGGGAGGTTGTTGGGTACGGTGTTGTTTGTCTCTGGGGGAGGGTTGTTGGGTTACGGGTTTTTTGTGTCTGGGGAGGTTGTTGGGTACGGTGTTTTTTTGTGTCTGGGGAGGTTGGTTGGTTACGATGTTTTATTTGTCTCTGGGGAGGTTGTTGAGTATGGTTTTGTTGTCTCGGTGGAGGTTTTGGGTACGGTGTTTGTTTTGTCTCTGGGAGGTTGTGGTACGGTGTTTGTTGTTTGGGAGGTTTGTGTATCTGGTTGGTTAGTTGGGGGGTTGTTGGGTACGTGTGTTTGTTGTGTCTCAGGAGGTTGTTGGGTACGGTGTTTATTTGTCTCTGGGAGGTTGTGTGTGTACGGTGTTTGTTTGTGTCTTCCTAGGTTGTTGGGTACGGGTTGTGGTTTGTGTCTCAGGAGGTTGTTGGGTACGACGGGTTTATTTGTCTCTGGGGAGGTTGTTGGTACGGTGTTTTTAGTGTCTGGGGAGGTTGTTGGGTACGTGTTTGTTTGTTCTCAGGAGTTGTTGGGTACGGTGTTTATTGTCTCTGGGGAGGTTGTTGTGTACGGTTTGTTTGTGTCTCAGGAGGTTGTTGGGTCGCGTTTATTTGTCTGGGGGAGGTTGTTGGGTATGGTGTTTGTTTGTCTCTTGGGAGTTGTTGGGTACGTGTGTTTGTTTGTGTCCAGGAGGTTTGGGGTACGTGTGTTTGTTTGTGTCTCAGGATGTTGTTGGGTATGCGTTTATTTGTCTCTGGGGAGGTTGTTGGGTATGGTGGTTGTTTGTCCTCTGGGGAGGTTGTTGGGTTGGGGTGTTTGTTTGTGTCTCGAGATGTTGTTTGGGG
>UELW01000326.1:0-23524 GCA_900490495.1 Danionella dracula
TGTGGGAGAGGTGATGGGGTTACAGGGTGAGGTGTGTGGGAGAGTGTGATGGTTCACTGGGGGGGTGGAGGTGTGTGTCAGGTGTGAGTGATGTGTGGAGCGTGCGGTTAACGGGTGAGGTGGTGTGGAGAGAGTTGTCAGGTGAGTTTGTGGCGTGTGGTTCAGGGGTGACGTGTGTGTGGAGAGTGTGCTGGGGTTCAGGGTGAGCGTGTGGTGCTGGAGAGTGTGTGGTTCAGGGGGGAGGGGTGTGTGGAGAGTGTGGGGTCACGAGGGAGGGTGTGTGTGGAGAGTGTGGGTTTGACGGTTCACGGTGGGGTTGGTGTGTTGGAGAGTGTGTGGTCACGGGTGAGGTGTGTTGTGCGGGGGGTGCTGCGGGGAGCAGAAGGTGTGTGTGGTGTGTGTGTCGGTGGTGAGCGGAGCTCGCGTGCGATGGCGTGCGGACCTGACTCGCCAGAGCGGAAGCAAGGGGGTGAAGCACACGCGTTCGGGGAGGACGTGTCGCTCGCGGTGGGGCTGTAGTGGTAGTGTACAGGTAGTATTAAGTCGCGATCTTTTGTAAGTTCGGAGGAGAGGGAACGCCTATAACCGGATCACTTACGAGAGTCGGTCGCCTCGCCCGAGGGAATTGTCAAAGGGTTTTCAGTGACGGTTTCTGATAGGGAGCTTCTCGTCACAAAAAATGTTTCCCTCGTTAAAAAAGTCTCTCGTATTTTTCGGGTGCGGGCCCCTGCCCTGAACACAGTGGTTCTCACTAGTCGCCAGTATATGATACCCCAAAAACCAGCAGGGATCGACGTTCAGGTCCTCGTGAAGGGTCGGGGGTCGACTACATCCTGTAGCTAGCTCGGAACACGATGAAGGTGCCGTACGGATGGGGGAGGAGGAGTACATGGTCCGACCATGCCCTGAAGAGAGCACATCAGCGACGGCCCTTGCTGAGGGCCCCAGGAGACCAGGGGAGAGCTGGCTCTGGAGGACAACTTGAGGCGCAGGGTGAGGTGACGGGAGGAAGGCTCTGAGGTTGGAGCTGACGCTCCTGTAGTGGCATGCTCAGAGGGCCCAGACAGGGAACAGCAGGGGAGCACAGAGTAAACGTGTGAGGCAGGCAGGAGCGAAGTTACTGTGAAAACAGTTCTTAGCCAGGCAGGAGTGAAGAGGAAGGCTGGAGCGACGGAGACTAAAGTTGTACTAAAAAAGAACAATACTAGAGATGAGGAGGAGGAGGTGATGGAGACTGTGGTTGAGCAGGAGAACAGCGAAAGAGAGGAAGCTCCATTAGATCCAATCCCTCCAGCAGCAGCTGTGAAGCAGGGAACAGTGTACCCAGCTCAAAAGATTGTAGAGTTCCTCAATGCTCATTTTAACCAGAAAGACCAGGACAAGAAGGTCAAAGCAGAGTTTCCGGACGTGAAGGGGTTCTGTGACTCAGTCCGGACCTACCTGAAGCATCAGTGTCCCTTCAGTGAGACTCACGGCTTCAGGCTCAGAAACCTGCTGCTGAAGCTGAAGGAGGAAGGCGAGGAAGAGAGCGCTGGTGTACGAGCTGAGCCGAGCGAAGGCCGTGGATGTGCTGCTCCTCCAGGAGACTCACAGCGACCCGGAGAACGTGCTGGACTGAAGCAGAGAGTGGCCGGGGCGGGTGCTGCTCAGTCACCAGCAGAACAGCAGCGCTGGGGTGGGCCTGCTGCTCTCCCCCAGGTTCAACCCTTCCTCTCTCACAGTGGAGGAGCTCAGCGAGGCTGCTGCTAGTGAGAGCTCAGCTGGAGAAGCAGAAGAAGTTTTCATTAATATTTACGCCCCAACCAGCGGTCCTGAGAGGCTCGAGCTGTTCAGAATGCTGCAAGACGCTCTCAGCTCGTGTAAGCAGGAGGATCTGTTATTTTTAGGGGGGGACTTTAACTGCACCCTCGATGCCAGCGTAAACAGGAACCACCGAGAGCCTCATTCCCCATCCCAGAGAGCGCTCAGTCAGGTAGATGTCTGGAGGAGGTCTAGTGGAGGAGAGAGGCAGTACTCCTGGTCTCACATCAGAGATAACGTGATCTCCTTAGCCAGATTAGACAGGTTTTATTGTTTTAAACATCATTTAAATTTTTTTAAGGGCTGTGAGATGATGCCAGTGGGTTTCACTGACCATTCTGTGGTTTTATGTCATGTTTTTATCCAAAACACTTCCGAAGAGCGCCTACTGGCATTTTAACAATTCTCTGTTATGTGACATGACGTTTAGAGATGCTCTGATGTTTATGTGGAATGTCTTTAGAAGGAGAAAGCACGAGATCTCCTCACTGAAGCAATGGTGGGACTGCGGCAAGACTAACATCAAGCTCCTCTGCCAGCAGCACACCATCAACGTCACCTGGAACATCTCTGAGTCAATGAAGAGCCTGGAGCGAGAGATAGAGGAGCTCTCCAGCGCCCTGGACTTCTCAAGAGATCAATCCCATGCAGAAGCCCTGAGGAAGAAAAGGAAGACTTTATCAGAGCTCCTGGGGGCCAAAGCACAGGGAGCACTGGTGAGGTCCCGGTTCCAACATGTGACCGAGATGGACACCCCGTCCAGCTACTTCTTCAGCCTGGAGAAGAAGAATGGGCAGAGCAGGATCATCCACTCCCTGCTCTCTGAGACTGGAGAGGAGCTGACAGAACCGTCTGAGCTGAGGAGAAGAACCGTCCGCTTGTACTCCAGCCTGTACAGCAGCGAACTCGGCTCTGAGGAAGAGGAAGAGGAGACGCTCAGAGAGTTCCTGGAAGGCCTCCCTGCACTCTCCAGCAATGAAGCAAGATCTCTGGACGAGCCCCTGACTGAAGAGGAACTCCACACCGCTCTAAAGAGCATGCAGGGCAGGAAAGCCCCAGGGATTGACCTCCTCACAGTCGAGTTTTTTAAAGCTTATTGGGACATTTAAATTAATGGTTTTATCGAAGTTTTAAATGAGAGGTTTATGGAGCAGGGCTTGCCTCTGTCCTGTCTCAGATCCGTCATCACCCTGCTGCCAAAGAAAGGAAACCTGGAGGACATCAAGAACTGGCGCCCTGTTTCCCTGCTCTGCACGGATTACAAGATCCTCTCCAAAGACCTGGCAACCCATCTGAGAGGAGTGATGGAGCAGATCATACACCAGAGCAGACCTACTGCGTTCCCGGCATGTCCATGGTGGACAACGTCTACCTCATCAGAGACGTGCTATCAATGATCGTTATCTCTATCTATAAATGATATATAGTATATATCTACGCTCTGATATATCTATATATATAACTGAGTATATCTAGGATCATCATATATGAGCTATCTATCTAGTCTGCTCTCTATATATAAATGAGTATTCGATATAATCTGTTATAGATAGTCTCAGTTGTTATGGATTCTATATAGGCAGAGGGAAAGAGAGAGAGATGAAGAGAGAGAGAGCGAGAGAAAGGAGAGAGGTGAGAGAGAGAGAGAGAGGGGACGATCTCTCTCACTGCTCTTTCTCTCTCTCTCTCTCACTGCTCTTTCTCTCTCTCTCTGCTCTTTCTCTCTCTCTCTGCTCTTTCTCTCTCTCTCTGCTCTCTCTCTCTCTCTCTCTTTCTATCTCTTCTCATTTTTTCTGTATTTCTTTCTCTCTCTGAGAACAGGCTGTCTGGGAGGAATGGGGTGAATGTCAGGGAAACACATTGTCAGGGAGAGGAGCTCAGGTATCAGATTTTAGCATTCCACACACTCACCGGCTGAACAACAACCCTCGGTGTGCAGCGATTGGAGGACTCAGATTGAGCTATAGCTGAAGCGATGTAGCTCTAGACTTCTTTCGGCAAATCAAATAAGCTTCATGAGCATATTTTTGCTAAAAGGTTTGTGTCAGGTACTTGATGTTTTTGTTGTCTACTTAACAACACTCTGAAATCACCGGAAATATCAGAGTGGAGTTTCTCCCTCTCTATGTGTGCTCTGCCTGTAACCCACCCCAGTGTGCACACACGCACACGCACACACCATGAGCACTCACCCAGAGCAGTGGGAGCCATGGCTGCGGGGCCCGGGGAGCAGTTGGGGAACTGGAGCTCGCTCGAGGGCTCCACAGCTGTGCTTGTTGAAGATGGAGAACAAGTGTTCCATCACTCACTCCACCTTCAACTTGATGGATCTGGGGATCGAACCTGCGACCTTCTAATCAAAAGTCGATCTCCTTATCCAGTGGACCACAACTGGTTGTTATATTATTATTATTATATTAACATTTAAAATTCCTCCACATCGAGAGGAGTCAGCTGAGGTGGCTTGGGCATCTGTTCCGGATGCCTCCTGGACGCCTCCCAGGGGAGGTGTTCCGGGCACGTCCCACTGTGAGGAGGCCCCAGGGAAGACCCAGGACGCGCTGGAGGGACTATGTCTCCCAGCTGGCCTGGGAACGCCTCGGGATCCCTCCTGGGGAGCTGGAAGAAGTGTATGTGGAGAGGGAAGTCTGGGCATCCCTGCTTAGACTGCTGCCCCCGCGACCCGGCCCCGGATAAGCGGAAGAAGATGAGATGAGATGATGGTCCAAATTATAAACAGCCTATTATAGTGGCATCAATATCACCCAAAACAAATATGTGAACATTTTTTATTTTTATTTTTACAGCTAACAGAAAGTTGGGAAATCCGATGTGAGGAAATGTTTACAGGGCATTTTAAAAATTATATCAGGTTAATTTTATGTTCACCAAATCTCTCCGTTAAATTTGGAAAAGTCATTCAATTCGAAGCAAAATAACAAAGTAAAATATATAGGAGTATTTGTTAAACACAGAATGGGGTTATATTGACCCCAAGGATGATAGGAGGGTTACGGAGAAAAGGAAACAGTGCTCTTGATGAACAGGTTTTCTGATTAATTAGAATCACAATTCAGCATTTAAACACCAACATATTTTTTTTAAGAAATGTACAAAAACAGAAACAGCAATCTTTGAGTAAAATAAAAAAAAAAGCTAAAAAAAAAGAAAAGCTTACACAAAGTGGCTTACACATAATTAGCTGTCCAAACTGTATATCCTGAAGAAATATCACAAGGTAATTTCCACTTAAGTATTTCTCTTTAGAGTGTGGCACATTAAACTAAAAATTTAACTGAATTCACACATAAGTCATGTGTTTTAGTCAAAGGGGTATCACCTTCCAAAGGATAAAAAGGAAAAAAAAATAAAAATCTACCACCACACATTTTTTAAGCAATTTATATATTATCCTTTTTTAATAGGAACTGGGAATATGGGGTCCAGGGCCCTCTGCTAAGGGCCGTTTAGTCCCTGTACAACCAAAGCAGGAGCTTGGTCTGTCCTCAGTCACAAATTCTGTTGATTATTTTTATGAACAGAGATTCTAGATGGAGCCAGGGGCTGGAGGGGTCCAGTTTGAGGACCACAGGATTTGTTCTCTGCTTTCTGTTGGCTCCCTCAAGTCAGGACCTTCAGCGGGTTCTGGGGAGGTTTGCATCTGCGTGTGAAGCGACAGAGGATCAGTTTTTGTCTCAAGTGAAGGGGTTCAGGTATCTGGGGGTTTTATTTACAAGTGAGGTAAGGAAGAAGCAAGGAATAGGTGGATTGGTGCAGTAGATGCAGTAATGTGGTTGACCTACCAATCGGTATTGGTGAAAAAGGGGTCGAACGGCTCGATTTACCGTTCAATCTACGTTCCTACTCTCGCAGATCTCGGACACAAGCAGCCACATTATTTTTTCTTTTCAGGATGATGAGGTGCACTCTTAAAGATAGAGTGAGGAGCTCCGTCACTTTCAAGGATCTTTGACCAGAGCTGCTGCTCCTCCACATCGAGACGAGCCAGCTGAGGTGGTTCAGACATCTATACCGCATGCCTCCTTGACGCCTTCATAGCAAGAGTTTCCAGTCATGTCCTGCTGGGAGGAATACAGGACTCTATGGAGAGATTATGTCTCCAGATTGGCCTACAGCTGGAGGAAGTGTCCTTATTGAGGGAGGTCTCTGCTTTCTGCTCAGAATGATGCCCCCGTGACCAAGATGGATGGACCTCCATGTCATTGTTAGCTCACATTCTGCCTCCGTGTTGCTAGTGAAACTGCTGCATTCGTCTTCTGATTTGGCATTAAAAATACTATTTTCTACTTACACATAGATACCAATGTCATTGTGCTTCTACTCCTAACGTCTTCAGTCTCCATACTTAAATAAGGCCCCACAGTACAAACCAATCATAAAAAATTAATTTATGAATATAAACTGAGTTTAAAAGTCTGAAAACTGGAGAGCACTTAAAAGCTTCACTGTCCAGACTTCTTAAAGCCTTTTTCAGCTTCCTGTGCCTAAGAAAGAGCTCGTTCTGCTATCATCACATGACCATCCTCCCTTAAACTCAAAGATCAGTGCACACAACTCAGCTCACAGCACTCCCAACAAGCAGTTCCCTCCCACTGTAACCTTCAAGGTGCCATATTATGAAAACATAACTTTTCTGACATTCCAGGCATCTTGAAGTGTTTCACTCTCATCAAAAACATGCCTCAAGTAGTATTCGAATTATTTCACGCATGTTTGAGCAATCCTTTATTGCCGTTTTGTGAGCTGAAAACGGCAAATTTTTCTTAACCACTCCCATGTTCTTAGCCCCACCCACTGACCAATCATATTAATCGCTAGTTCAGCCCCTCTGTTGATGAGCGGGAAACACAGTTTTACCCGGAAGTATGAGAGCAGCAGACCCATGCTGTATAAATACGTCAAAGTGAGCAGTTGGCCACATCTGGAGTGACCCATACCCGGAGTGTGCTCTGCATGTAACCCATCCCAGTGTACACACACACACAGCAGTGAACAAACACACCGTGAGCACTCACCCAGAGCAGTGGGAGCCATGGCTGCGGGGCCCGGGGAGCAGTCGGGGAACTGGAGCTCCTCGAGGGCTCCACAGCTGTGCTTGTTGAAGATGGAGAGCAAGTGTTTCATCACCCACTCCACCTTCAACTCGGTGGATCTGGGGATCGAACCTGCAACCTTCAGATCACAAGTCAATCTCCTTATCCACCGGAACACAACTGTTCTAGCCGAAGAAGTGTGTTTTCGGATGTCCGGAGTCTAACATTTTGTTTGGATTAACAAAGAATGAGCTTATTCGTCAGAAAAGGCTCGATTTTGTGTCTTCCATCAGACAAAATTGGAAAAGAACACTTTTGTTTGTGAGCAGCACTTCGTGTTCAGCTGGTTTGTCAACAAAGAAGAGCTCAACAAAGGAGTTGTAAATGTGGCTGGTTCTAAAGACGGGCACTTTTCCTACTGTCCCGTGTTCATTGATTTGGAGGTCCACATAGTAAGTAGTTTTTTTTTCTTGTGGTATGCTTAACATACAGGAATGAAATACATAATTTTAACTCTGCCTCTATCAAGCCAAGCGCACGTTAACTTACATGGTTTTATAACGTCAACCCTATCAGGAAATCTGGTTTCAGCACACACACACGGAGGCTATTTGCATACTACCTTCCCTCAAATCTTAAACATGCACATACTACAAGATTTAACAATTGTTGTGCTCAAAGACAACTTGATAACTTATTAACTGCACATTATTGTGCCAGACTCGCTCCTCAAAAATAAAATAAGACCGAGACCCGATCATTGCCAATTTAATGCATTTGTCTCAAGTAGACCTATAACAAAATCAATAATTCATAAAACAGTTCACCTATATTAGTCTACCAACAATGTTCCTCAATAAAAAATGTGTCATGGTGTTCTAAAAAAATAGCTTTTATAGAGTGGAAACTGCTGTTCAGATATAAGACCGCTGTTTCACACGGGTATCCCTTCCGAACAGCAGTTTCCACTTTAAAAATTTATTTTTTAGGACACCTTGACTGTAATCTTTATTATAGCACATTATTGGTATCTATACATAATGTTCCATTTGACTTAAAATTGATTTCACAAGTTTTTGATGCAATAATAATAAAAATGGAATGCTACGACTAAACATGCAAATTATCTGCCACTAATATTTCTCAGAATGTTAGAAGTAGGGTCACAAACTCATAACTTTTACAATTACATCAACATGACTTTTAGACAGCTTAAGGGTCAATGATGCACTTTTATCCTTCAGCTATTTAACAGTAAAGAATCTCACAAGTCAGAAGATCCCACATTTTCAGATAATGCACTTTAAACTGTTTTAACAGTACCTCACGTTAGCACCTAAACCGTGCAAACTAGTGGAAAAGATAAAATGAGGCATTCGTTCCTTTATTTCTGAGTGGTTCATACGAGTGAGGACAGGACGTGAGTAGTCCTCCCAGGTTTAGCTAAATCAACGCCGTTATGGATTCCAGCTGAGTAGAAAACCACTGAAGGGCTGAAATCTAGGTTAATGCTTGCCCTGAGCACACGCCACTGCGCAGGGTTTATGTGCCACAAATTGACCATTCGCATGAGAGTGAGATAGCGTATATCTACGAGCCTAGCACACTCGTGCATTTATGAAGAGATAAGGTCAGAGGAACAAATGAACCAGAGTAAGCTTACGAGTAGACTATAGCTGCATGCAGGCAGGAGATGGCGCAGTGATGCAGATGAACGTCCTCGATGGTGGAGCACACTGCAACTAACCTCTAATAGAATCCAAACCCGAATCAGGGTTGCCAGATCTGAGTGATCGTTTCCAGGCCAAACGCAACGTAAAGCTCGTCGAGCATTTCCTCCACAAACACGTATAACTCAGGCACAATTAAACAAAACAGTGGTTTAATATGTGTTGGTATTATTGATTTATTATTTGGTACATTTCTTAGGAATGATTGTTTGTTTAAAGACTAATTTCCTGACAGGTTATGCCCTGTGCAATAAACCTTTCCATTTGTAATCCAGTTTTTTTTAAATAATATATATGATGTTATTTTGAATTTGAGTTTCTATCACGTTAGATTAGTGTGGAATTGTGTATATTTATTGTATTTGACAAATTTAAGTAACACAAAATTACTTTCGCTGGTAATTAGTTACTTTTATGAAAACACAACTCAGTTACTGTTTGTGAAAACTAACTAGTAACTATAACTAACTACTTTTTTTACATGCGTGTGCCCAACACTGCTTAAGACTTAGTATTTCGTGGATATACGTTTGTATTTTGTCATTTTGACTCAGTATTTTGCAATTATGACTTGGTATTTCATAATTATAACTCAGTATTACGTAATTATTTACCTAGTATTTCGAAATGACTTATAATTTTGTAATTAGGACTTAGGATTTTGTAATTATGACTTAGAATGTAATTGTTATATAGTTGTCAAAAAAAACCCTTTATTTTAACCGAGTAAAATATTTGATGAATGCAGTGAGATTTCCTATCAAACACAAGCATTAGTTTTGTACTCTTAAACTCCCGATGCTCAGCCAGTAACCTGAACGCAGCGTGCTTCGTCCCCATTGTGTTTCCAGCCTTCAGAAAGAATCGACTTTCTCTTCCATTACAGGCAAAAGAACACTGTGAATACTCTTCAGAAGCGTTCATTCACATCTCACGGACGGACCGTGAATTATTCGAATGAAGCGACGGCGAACAAAAGATGACAGGAATAAATTTTGGGGAGACGTTCCTGCTCTGTAATGAGCCCCGGTGTGGACTATTCATTGATTACGGCTCTTTCAATTCATTCAGAGCAGTAATACGGTCACACAGGGCGATGCCATCAGCTGCGTGGCGACAGCAGCACCGTCCCTGGGAAGGCTCTCCGCTAATTGAAAAGAATAGAGGATTCAAGCAGACATGATGATGCTGGGACTGGTACCAAGCCAACATTGATTTTCAATTATTGTGCTAATGGCTCATTTTGATTTGGGCAATAACTCTGCCTCTCCTGAAGAGATGAGAGGAGATCTGACCAGACGGGCCAAAAACAGCAGCATTCGCACGATGAGAGGGGCAAAGACTGGACTGCCTGGTGATCGTGGGTCATGACGTGTGTTTATGAGAAGTGTTGATCTGTGAAGAGCGCAGCAGAGTTTGCTCACGAAAATCATCATCATTAACAATGTCATCCTGTGAAGCGCTCGACGAGACCTTGGGGCTGCCGCTTTTCAGGAGCGATCTGGGAGCTGCGTTTGTGAGTAGATAGAAAAATAACCTTGGTCTCTACCTCGGCCTTTGCAGAGGAACCAGAATCTCAGTGTCGACTCCTCCGTATACTTGACAGAAAGCCTCTCTCATCAATCAAAGCGAGTTTGTGTAAAATGATAGCAATTAATTCTGAACCAAATCATAACGTGTATGGCAGTGATCACCCAATGGCGGGTTCTGACTGGCTTGTTTACCGACAACGATTTAATGTCACGTAAAAGTCTGGTACGGTCCACATATTGTTCGAGCGCAACCAGCGTGTGAGTTTCTCCCTGACCATATATGGCGCGACGCTTATTTAGTTTATTTTAAAGTGACGTTGACGTCTGGCAGCTTAAACCTTTGCTGTTTCGGCGCAATTTCTTCTAAATGACAGATTTTACGAGTGAGTAAATATCAAAAACGAAAGCTTAAAAAACTAAAGTTTACCTTGTTTGGAGAGATCAGTTTTGCGTTAGTTTGCCAGAACATGCTAGGCCCATGTGCTTGATTTTGTTACCTCTAAACGTCGATGTTCACTAGCCAAAAAAAGATCACCGGAATGTTTTCTTTATGCAAAAAGTCTGTTTCAGCATTAAACAGATTGGTGACAGCGCGAGGAAGAAAGGCGTTCCACTGTCATTTCTCACATTAATTATTGGAAACTATGCAAACAGAAAGAAAAAATAAACTTA
Organism: Danionella dracula; assembly: GCA_900490495.1. Lineage (NCBI taxonomy): Eukaryota > Metazoa > Chordata > Actinopteri > Cypriniformes > Danionidae > Danionella > Danionella dracula. Next base: position 10,789 of record UELW01000326.1, read on the forward strand.
ACTAATTGATTACACTGTTTTATTTTTTATTTAGAATGTTGAGTAAAAACACATAAACTTAAAAGTTGATGTTTAAATCCCCCCCCACGTTTGTCTCCTTTTATCTATCCCGCATCCCTCTCTCTTTCTCTCCTCTCTTTTATCTCATCTCTCTCTTTATCTCTCTTCCCTCCCCTCTCTATCTACTCTATAGCTCCCTCTCTTTCTACCCTATTTCTCTCCTCTCTCTCCTATGTCCTCTATATCTCTCTATTCTCTCTTTCCACTATCCTCTCTCTCTCTCTTTTTATGTCTTATCTCTTCGATATTTCTATCTTCGATCTCTCCTATCTCTCTTATTCCTCTCTCTTTCCTATATCTTCTCTCTCTATTTTTATGTCATTCTGTAAAAACATACATATGTTTGAATAATGATCAAAGATGAATAGCTTTTAATGTCTTTAACTATGATTTCTTTGATGAAGCAGGTTTTTATTTGACTTCGGGGAGAACAAGTGGATGATGGTTGGATGGCCATAGCCTTCAGCCCTGTTTCTGGTTTGTCTTGTACATTTTAATCCTTGCGTAAACATAATTGTCTTCGGTAATGTTATCGGTTAGCTTGACAGTAGGAGGCCGGAGTGACAAAACTTTGCAGTTGTGACCAAAAAATTTATTTTATTAATGCTCAGGTGCAATAATCCCGGTAAACATCCGAAGAGAAACCCCCAAAAAAAAAAAAAAAAAAAAAAAAAAAAAAATAGACACCATATTATACTATACATCCTACTCCTACAACAACCAACACCAAATGAAAGCCTGGGAGCCCTTATATAGTCCAAGCTCCGCCCCCATGGATCATACCATTTCAGATGGTGAAAATATTGAAAGCTATAGGTAAACATCACAAAAATTAATAAAACAGTAAAGCACTTATAAACTCAAAAAACACTTATTCCCAACACAATTCAGACAAAACATTGCAAAATAAACAAATTATGAAAAAAGTTAATGGTGATCCTGATGATGTCATCATCCAAGATGGCGGAACAGCATGGCATGGTATTGGCAAAGTATAAAAGGACTAGGTTTTGAACTGAACAGGTTTGGTCCTGAGAGTAACAACGGTAAGTAAATGCAATGAATTTTCTATTAAATGTTGTGCTAAAATGACTGTGTGAGTGTACTTATTTCAACGTATGTACAACTGGAGTGTTTCGGCAGATCATTGTTCGTACAAACATAGGAAACTAAACACTTTACGGATTAACTTTTAGCCTACCACACATTCAACAGTCACAGTTTTACCCAACTGTGACAGGTAACTTGCATAACTCATCTCTCCCCGAATAATAAATGGAGACGTATGTGAATGCTGACTATGGGAATGAGGTGAAGCGGGTCACACACTCTTAAAAGGGACAAATGTTAAGCAATCATAAAAGACACTTCACCATATATTGAGACTGTAATTCGAATACCTTTCTAAAGTGCCACAAAGGGAAACGTGTCACACTCATATTTCTGTTAGTTGCTAATATTAATAATAATACTTTTTTGAGGCATCTTTCTGGACACTCGAGGTCACCTTACAACAAGCTGGAACAAATACAGTACAGTCAGCATACAACATCATACAAGCACAGTCACAGCAACATTACAGTAAAAGCGCTTGCGTAAATAAAAATGTTTTAAGATTGGTTTTTAAATGAGCCTGTGTTGTGCTTTTGCACATTTGTTCTGCAACCAAAAAAAAATTAAAAATCCCTTTCCAAAAAAAAAATCCTTTCCAAAGACGACAGATTGCAAGATCAACGTTACAGCTACGTGCTGTCAAGCAAATAAATTCCAAGAGATGAGTACATACCCAGTACATTTTCTATCTATTAATCATGTTGATGCTTTGTGAGGGTTTGAATTTCTCTAAAACAGCAACAGCACCTGAACATTCCATAAAATTTCATAAAATAACATTGTAAATGTGACATTTAAGTCCTGAAAATCCAATGTTTATAGTCTGTCCTCCACATCAAATCTCTCTACTTTGACATTGTATTAGTGTCTTCCACTGGGCTGAGGAGCGGGGATTGAGGAGTTGAGATTTATGCTGATAGCAATTAATCCTGGACTCTGAGCGGCAGGTCCTGATTGGCCCACTTGGGTTTGGGATCTTCAGCTCTCCTAAAAATCCCAGTTGTTAAAGGATCAGAATGTTTCGGTCGTTTTCATTAAAATTTCAGCATTTTAAGGGAACATTTTTAGAGTTCATCCATTTCAGGGTCTCCACAGCAGAATGAACCGCCAACTCATCTAGCATATTTCTTACACAGCGGATGCCCTTCCAGCCGCAACCCATCGCTGGGAAACATCCACACACACACACTCATTCACTCTCATACTCTATGGACAATTGTTGTTTCTCAATTCTCTTATTCCGCATGTCTTTGTTCTTGTGGGGGAAACCGGAGCACCCGGAGTAAACCCACGCGATCACGAGGAGAACATGAGAACTCCACACAGAAATACCAACTGACCCAGCCGAGACTCGAACCAGTGACCTTCTTGCTGTGAGACGACTGGTCTACTCACTCCGCCACCGTTACAGCCCAATGTCAGATTTATATTCTGTTAATACTATGTAGGTTCTAATTGGTTCCATCTGAGGAGTGCCGTTTTAGGATTTTTTTAACTTTTGATCAGTCCGAGAAATCTTCACTGATGAGATCTTCACTTACCCTCACTCACGTCAACACCCCAACACTAAACAATACCTTTACCCTAACATAAGCCTAAGCCCAACTCCAAACAATACCTTTACCCTATCCCCAAACCATACCCCTTACCCTCACCCCTTACTCCATTCCCAAGCAAACAATACCCTTACCCTATCCCCAAACCATACCCCTTACCCTCACCCCTTACTCCATTCCCAAGCAAACAATACCCTTACCCTATCCCCAAACCATACCCCTTACCCTCACCCCTTACTCCATTCCCAAGCAAACAATACCCTTACCCTATCCCCAAACCATACCCCTTACCCTCACCCCTTACTCCATTCCCAAGCAAACAATACCTTTACCCTTTCCCCAAATCATACCCCTCACCCTCACCCCTTACTCCATTCCCAAGCAAACAATACCCTTACCCTATCCCCAAACCATACCCCTTACCCTCACCCCTTACTCCATTCCCAAGCAAACAATACCCTTACCCTATCCCCAAACCATACCCCTTACCCTCACCCCTTACTCCATTCCCAAGCAAACAATACCTTTCCTTTACCCTTTCCCACAAATCATACCCCTCACCCTCACCCCTTACTCCATTCCCAAGCAAACAATACCCTTACCCTATCCCCAAACCATACCCCTTACCCTCACCCCTTACTCCCATTCCCAAGCAAACAATACCTTACCCTATCCCCAAACCATACCCCTTACCCTCACCCCTTTACTCCATTCCCAAGCAACAATACTTTACCCTATCCCTAAAACCATACCCCTTACCCTCACCCCTTACTCCATTCCCAAGCAACAATACCCTTACCCTATCCTCAATACCATACCCCTACCCAAGCAAACAATACCTTTACCCTTTCCCCAAATCATACCCCTCACCCTCACCCCTTACTCCATTCCCAAGCAAACAATACCCTTACCCTATCCCCAACCATCGACCCACCCCCTCCACTTCCCAAGCAAACAATACCCTTACCCTATCCCCAAACCAAGACCCTTACCCTCACCCCTTACTCCATTCCCAAGCAAACAATACCTTTACCCTATCCCTAAACCATACCCCTTACCCTCACCCCTTACTCCATTCCCAAGCAAACAATACCCTTACCCTATCCTCAATTCATACCCCTTACCGTCACCCCTTACCCTCACCCCTTACTCCATTCCCAAGCAAACAATACCCTTACCCTATCCCCAAACCATACCCCTTACCCTCACCCCTTACTCCATTCCCAAGCAAACAATACCCTTACCCTATCCCCAAACCATACCCCTTACCCTCACCCCTTACTCCATTCCCAAGCAAACAATACCCTTACCCTATCCCTAAACCATACCCCTTACCCTCACCCCTTACTCCATTCCCAAGCAAACAATACCCTTACCCTATCCTCAATTCATACCCCTTACCGTCACCCCTTACCCTCACCCCTTACTCCATTCCCAAGCAAACAATACCCTTACCCTAATAAAAAAAATCACATTATTTATCTAACCTTTTTTTTTGGAGAAGTTCAATAAATACAGTGTTCTATGAAACTGACCGTGTTCAAACCAGTAATACCCCACATCGTAAGATTTAGAGCAAACCTGTTTCACCAGCAGGAAACAAGGCTTCGTAACACATGGGATGACCCCCACAGCAAACCGTCCTGAAGCACTGGAAGACTAGAACACTGATCTTACCTTTGTGTGGAGTTTTGACAGTTGTTTTTCATCCAGGTGACTCTGTGTGTACACACGTCTCTTGTAACGAAACTGTGAAAACAAAGAGCACAGTATGTACTGGTTTTAATGCAAGTCTTTTTCTTGGTAGTGACACAAAAGACACAAAAGGACAAACCAAACCAATCAGTCACTTATGATGTAAGGGTGAGAAAACAATAGTTTGTCATTAAAGAAAAAATAAAAAGCAAAAGAAACTGAGAATCAAACTTATAAGACTTGAGTTAGAAAGATGTTCCTAGAAGTCTTTTAAAAGGGCGAACATGAGGAACCAAAAAGCACCTGGTATTTTGACGTTAAAGCAGGTTTTTTTTTTAAACTGATTAACTAACAGCTAGAGATGACGAGTCAGGGTCTAGTGATGTCAGGAGAACTTTTAAAGACCTCCCCTGAGTGAGTAATGTCCGCCCCTTAACGCTGATTGGCCGAGTAGCTAACGTTAGCTTGCCTGCAGCGCATTTGAGCAATGAGGACCATCTCAAGATGTGAACATTTACATAGAACTGAACACCAAAGTCAATTTCTGAACTCCCAAAAATATAGATAATGTCAATAACTTCTACGGTTACTTCCGTAACCCATTATTCCCTAAAAAGGGAATGGACACGTTTATTGAATGCTGACTAAATGAATGTTATTAAATGAGTCACGCAAACTTAAAAGGGCCAAGTAGGAAGCCTTCCCACAGCTACGTAATTTGCATATGCCCCCAAAAAAGTGGAACCGGATCCCTCTGTGCTTCCTGTGATGCTTTGGAGCCACTCCCACCTCCCCTAGAAAACCTAAAGACTTACATCTCCATTCACTCAGTCACTTTGGTGTATGTTGAATAATGACTACGGGAAGACCCTTCTCAAGTACCACATCCAAGGTCCATCAACAACTGACAGCAGGTTTTCACCAGGCGCTTCAATAGTCTAAACATAAGCGGGCCCTCCTCCTTACCAGGCCCCAAGTGTAAGACCTAATTATGTTCAGGTAGTCGATTTCTCATCTATAATTACCTTCACTTTCTACAATAGAGCACAGGTTTTCATCACTCCCAAAGATCATACTCACCGCGACAAGGTCTGGGTGTAGACTTTTCAGCACAAAATATACATCCAATAGTTTTAGCGAGGAACCCACAGAATATTACGCCACTAGTCTTTTGGAGAGAGCTCATGGTTAGGTGGATGACAGAGTAAGCAAGTCAGCGAAATCATCTACGAGAGTCGACTTTTCTGGGATACTGCTCAGGTGACACAACCATTCAGGGGATAAAACCAGAAGATCTCTCAACAGTCAACAGTGCTTGCTTGGGCAGGAGGAGCCAAAAAACTTGAGTAGACTTTAATGGCCTTCCAGGGTCAAAATTAGTGCAACTTATCCAATAAACATGTTTTTCTCAAGCTGTTCATGTGTTCAGCTAGTGCTGTCACCATTTAGAATGGAGAAAGAAACGGGTTTGACGTGCAGATTATAATATCTTGCAAAGGTGTTGGGTGGCGCCCAATTCAGATGTCTGCCAGTGGAGTTCCTCGCGCTATCGCTCAGGAGGCCACTACTCTCCTAGTGGAGTGAGCTCTCAACTGCAATAGACAAGGGACCTTATACGCTGTCTATGCAGTAGAGATGGTCTCCACTAGCCAGCGGGACAATCTCTTGTCTGCTGTCCTCCAAAGCCTACTTTTGAGGTTCCCGGTTCTATCAATATACATCCTCAGTCCTCTGACTAGGAAGTTAGGTTGGATTTGCCTCCTCTTAGGGCAGAGCTTTGTGTTTTGAAAGGGATGATAGGAACACAATGTGTGAATCAATGGATTCTAAACAGGTTACATCAACAGAAAAAGTGTTTGCAGATCATCAATCATCAAAGATAGAAGGACCAGGGCCTTAACAGTCTTAACGGTCATAACAGGGACAGATATTTAAGCTCCACTGAATCGGTCCTCTGTCCAAACCTTCTAGGAGAAAGGTTAGCTTGAGTTCCACTGGGCTACTACTTAGGACTACTTGGCGAGAGTGACATCTGTTGACAAAATTACCCCATTTGCTGGCATGGCAAGCCCAGGTAGTGGGAGCATGAGCAGATATTACATGGTGTCTGAATCGCAGAACGTGGCATTAATGGGGGCCTGTACATGCCCGACATGGAGATTCCAGAGGTATGGGTGGGATGTCACTTTCCTGGGTCAGTAAGTCCGGCTGTAGAGGAATTAGCCAGGAAGGGACTGCCACGAGGAAGCATATTTCTGGGAGGCAGATCCGGACATTCCCTTTGGGCCCTCCCTATTCTTGCAGAGGAGGGATGTAAAGAGGCTCACTGGGGTAAACGAATACCGACGCATCTTCCTGGGCTCAACTCGCAGTCAGGAGCTGTAAGATTTCTACTATCTTTCGTCTTTTAAACAACGCTTTTTGTTTGAGTGTTCCACATGCACAGCATGAAGATCAAAACTGCTCCCACGCTCCATTGTTTCTTGTTGTGTGTGATCAGCTTTTTGCATTTCTTTCGCAGACTTGCTATTCGTCAAGCATGCGAAACTTGCCTGATATAGTGGAGTTAGGCCTTCTGAGTGATGTGTCTAAAACAAGCTCCCTCCAAACTGATTTTGGAAATTGGTGAAATCATTCAAAATTGAGGCGAGTCGAGTGAAGCCAAACCTAGCAGTGTTGTGCTGGACTAAGAAGGAAAAGAGCCATTGTCTTTCTATTTTCCTCAAGAATCCACATTCCTAGTTATACTAATCTAACCCTAGTAACAAAAAATAAATAACTGACCTCAAGTCATTAACAGGAAAGACGGCATCCCACACCTTCAACCTCTATCCTCACAACCAGCTGTGAAGGCTCCAAGGATTTCCCTGATTCCTCCATACAGCTGAATACCAAATGTTTTTTCTAAGCACTCACAATCAGAAATTGCAAGTTTCAATGTCCATTTTTTTTCTTATATACAATTGAAATTCATTGACTTCATCACATATTGAGATTGCTAAGTCACAAAACTGATAACTTAATTAAGTTACAACAACCGTAAAATAAAGTGTTACCTTGGACGTACATCTCCCTTGCACTGAGAAGTGCCAAGACAGCCGAGCAGACACCAGGATTTTTAGCACTAGCCAACACTCCCCAGTTCTGCATCTCAGTGCCATCAAGGCTACCAACTCCAAGCTGCCACACACCCATGAGCGGATCCGCGGTCCCTCAGTCGAGAATGCTGTACACAAAGCCACATGCCAGCGAGAAGGGCAGCGGCCTATCCTCTCCTTCAATCAGATCTGACCATTCATGTCCCCTCTTCGGCCCTCCCCGAACACTCTCCCAATGTTGACGGGCATGTGGTGGATCCATATTTTGCGTGTTGATGGATGATCTGATTCCAACTGGTGGAGATTGAACGCCATGGACGGGTTTAGAATCATGCTAACATTTAGCCAGGAGCGATGAGAGAACAATAAACCAGTGTGGAGTGCTCACATGTCGCTGATGCTTCGAGAAGTGATGAAACGCATGGACACTCAGATGGCCTCTGGTTGTGAAACCTCGCACACGTGGCATATCAATCACGTTTGACAATTGGCCTTTTAACAAAGATTGCAAGAGTCAGGACACTGTTCCATGTAGGCTGTTTCTCTTATTGAATATTTGACCAGTAAGCACTGTCATGAATTGTGTTTTATTTTTTTACACAAGACAAATATTTTAAATCACATTTTATTTAATTAAGTCAGCGATGTTCAGGGATGGACGGGAACCAAAAAAAAAAGGCATTTTTGGCCATGGCGGTCCCCCATGATTTTTTACAAGAAGTGAAGTAGGGCGAGTACTGAGGCACAGGATTACTAAATTTAATTAAGTTTAGACAACTTTCTTTCATTTTATAGGGTGTTGGTGCACTAACATGTCACAATAAATGTTCCACATCAGCACTGATGTGTAGTTTCTGATTAAAGTTGTTTTTTCAAATTATAAATGTACTATAGATTTGATATCAAATTAAAAGACAAGGTGGTTAACTGTTTAAATTGTTTTCATACATATTTGTTTTTATACCTGTAAGGCATGGCCAAATGAATGCAAAACATTGATCACCAGTTTTTTTTTTAAACAATGCATTTAAGTAAATTAATTTATTGTAAATATAAAGTTAGTTATCTCTCTCTCTTTGTGTAATTTATGGACATTTAAACGTTTTATTTAGTATTTATTTATTTAGTATTTTTGGCATTAGCTGTATTTTGAGGTGCTCTCTCAATAAGCGTGAGAAGTTTTTAGAGTTTTAATATTAGATCATGAATGAGGGGCTGTGTTTTTATAAGCTCAGATCTACCTTCTGATGTTCAACTCTGATATTTCATCGTCGAGTGTTTATATTTCAAGTCAGCGATCACATTATTAGTAAGAGTAGCATAAAATTGTGATGCTAAAGGCATCAATCTTATTCAATTCTGAATGTCTGATTAAAAACAGTTAAGTTGGCGTTAAAACTACTAGCAAACGTACCATAGCGTCTTCAATCCAGCTGCAGATATTAGCGATATAATAACTTTGGAGCTAAATCTTCCTGCCATCAGTGATGTTTAATGTTTTCTATTAGCGCTGGCCATTGAATTAGGTAATAAACCATACTGTAAGACTGTCTGTAATTCTTAATTTTTTTTACTAGTTTCAGTGAAATCTCAAATAAGGAAACGAAGCATGGTGAAGTATTAAGTACAAATACTACCGCAAGCAGTAATACAGGACCATCAAGTTCGGAACATAAAATATGACACCCTTCAATATGTTAAATTAAAATGTTTCATGTTTTCAACAAAAGACTGTTCTTGCAGAAACCCAAACAAACTGATCCTGGTTCACCTGGGATTCGAACCTGCAACATTTCACTCTGCAGAGCAACATCATTGGAACTGAGCTTCTGGCACAGAAAATTGGCTATATCTAGACCTCCGCACCACCAGGGGCGCTGTTGTGAAACTCTGCAGGCAACCTGAGATCAACGATTGGACCTCATGTACCGAGTTTGGTGCTAATATATCAAAAGGTTGTAAAGATATCTCGGTAAAAAAATTTGGGTGAGTTTTCAGATCTAAAGATATTTTCACAAATATCGGACCATTGGTCAAGGAAAGTTAGACGAGAAAAAAAAAATAGTTTTTTGAACATACAAAATGGTAAAAAAAAAGCTAAATTTCACATCGCCATGAGTCCAGGAAAGCTGTGAATGTGTGTTTAACGGTAGTCAATATTTCAGTAAAGTTGCTAATTTTATATAGGTGACTAAAATATCTGGTGTCTAAAAATCTCTAGTTTAGAAGCAGGTTTCTAAGTGTTAGCGGCGACTGACTAGATGGTTTGCATATTAAAAGATCAAACACTGCTTGGTTTCTTGGTTCACCTCCCCTTTAAGTCTCAATTCTCCACGGGAAACTCTGATTGCAGCACCAGAGCACACTGAGGCATGGACGGGCTGGTGAGTAATGATCGAAATTTGCGAAAAAGTCAAACTTATTTTAAGGCTAAAATGAAAACAGCTGCATCTATAACCGACAGCAGAAAGGTTGAGGCATTAATTCCTGCTCGTCTTGCTTCATAGAACCCACGAGACTTCTTGCAAAGGAAGCGAACGTTTCCTTCTGCTTGTCATTTCTGTGTCCGCTGGAGAGGCTACTCTTCACACGCCGCCTCTTGTTTGCTGTCTCATCTTTTCTCCGCAGCCCTCAGAACTCAAAATTGGAATGATAAATCATGTGAGACGATAATGGGAGTCTTCCTGACCGCACCGGCTGACGGAGGAGAGGGAACAATGGAGATTTATCATACGCAGGATGGCAAAGGGCCAGCATGAGATCTGCTGAGCACGCTGGCAACCAGACCAGATTTGATTTCAGTGTCGTATATGCTGAGTGTCAGGAGCGGGTGAGGATTACAAGAAGATTTGAAGGGATAACCCAGGTTTCATTTAGGATAGTTCACCTGAAATTTAATATTTTGACATGGTCAGGTGGATCCATACACTTAGGCACACTTGTTATTTTAAAGAAAGTGCGTTAGGGCAATTTAACATGATGTAACATCAATCTTAAGGGTCTCCTGGACTTGCAAAACTCAGTGTAAATTCTAAACACACATCAGGGGCTTATTTATATTTATAAAGGTTATGTATGTACACAAACGACCTAAATAATGAGTACTTGGTGGGTTAATTTAATTAATACGGAATCATTTAGTGTATTAATTACACTACAGTCGTTTCTATAATAAGTTGAGTCTTTATATGAGTAACTAAACTGTGTGAATCAAGGATCATGATTAGTGTCTCAGTATTGATCTGTTTCTCCATCATGGACCAATGGGTGATTGATCATTCAGCCAGACGTGTGAGTTCACGTCTGAGTCCATTGTTTTGATTCAAAGCGTGTTCGCGGTGGGAGACTTAGGACAGAAAAGTTGTCTGAATGTGGGGTGGCCTTCAAATTAGCTGACTCGTTTTCTCCAAAGACGTAATTCGGTCCAGGAATTATTTTAAATTCAATTTTATAGTTGTTGACTGACTTAATCATTTCTAATTGAGTTCACATTCTCAGCAGATGAAATACAAAAGGTACGTTCAGTGTGTCAGAGTGATGCGTTGAGATAATTATAAAAATGTTCATCTGCGTAAGATTTCTGTGGGACTTTTCGCTACTTTTTTTTGCAGAAAAACTCGCTGTCTAGTAGTTAAAAAGCTGTCATCTCCAGATATGGCAGAGAAATTGCATTGACTGTGTATATCATGGTTATAGCAGGCGCGACGTCTCGTATGAACAGTAAAAGAGGCTAAAAATAAGCTCAACCAGTCAACATCATCCTGGAAGTGCATCACTTCCTGGTAAGCAAAAACATGGATCCATGGGAATGCCGCGGGGCATGTGGAGTGTGAAGACATCTTATTAGCTGAAGGTTTAAATTTTATTTTCTCTAATAATAATAATAATCAAAAACGAATAAAAATTAAAAAATATATTTTCAAAAATACTTTACCTGCCTCAGAGTGTTCGTGAAGGTCAAAACATTTTTGTCAGATGCAAAGTTGGTCATTTTAACATTGGAGTGGATGACAACCTGCTCACTGCTGACCCCACAATTGTGGTCGGATGAGGTATTGCAGTTCAGTCACTTCCTATTGCTCACCGGCAGGCAGAGCGGGATGTAGCCCCTTGATAAATAGTTAATAATGAACAAATAATCAAATCTGAGAAGACCGATGACTCACCTCGAGGTATGGCACGGGGGAGATGGAGGGCAGAGGGTATTCCTTAAGCGTACGCTGCTCATCCAGGAACTTCCCAGCTTTGCCGTTGTACGCTGGCTGAAAGAGCCCATAGTTCAGCACATCCTTCAGACTCTGGTTGAGCGTGCAGAGGATCCGCTGCTTAAACAACCAGATGGGCGACTCCACGTTAAACTTCATGCACTTCTGCAGACCAAGCACACAAGACATACGGGTCAACCAAATCCAATCTGTGAGAAAACAATTTGTACATTTAAATGTATGCTGTAAGCAGTTGCTTTTATATTTGTTAAAGAAAAACGAGTCGAAAAAAAACGATTTTTTGGTATCATTTGGTAGTGTACAGCTCAGGCAATCAACTGAACAAAGAACGGCTACAAGGAAAGACATTGATTATTTGTAAGAGTTTTCAATTGTCTGTTGAAAGTGGAAAAGTTTCAGCTTTTCTAAAGGGGTCTAAGCACTGCAAGGTGCTAGGGCTGGCCCCAGGTCATCCCTCCTTATCCTCCTGGACCTCTCTGCAGCTGTTCTTGCTCTCCACTCTTTTGGCGATGAGCATCTCAGATGGACTCGACCAGGTTGGGTCCTGTCGCTCTGGTAGAGCTTTCAGTGTTTGGTAAAGAGGTTAGGTTTCCAACACTCATCGACTGCTCACCGAGGTTCCTCAAGGTTCTGGTCGTCTGGACCACTGCGATGGTCTACTAGCAGGACACACGCAAACCTCTGCAGATGATCAAGAAATCTGCAGCTCATCTGATCATCAAGGAACCGAAGCGAGCTCATGTCACTACTCTCTTTATCTCTCTTCACTGAGGCTTGCTTACAGAACCCGCTCCAGTCCTACACGCTCTCTAGAAGAAACAGCGACTCCTGTCTTCCGTGAGGCAGGAGATCTCTCACCAGAACTTTATCTCTCACTGTCCCTGGCTGGTGGAACAAACTCACTGATCCAGTCTGAAAAGCAGCAAAAAACCCCTCTATCTTTCGCCAACAACAACAACAATGATTAGTTGCTTTGAAAAAGCCTCTG